>JAQMWT010000580.1:17500-20100 GCA_029834535.1 Chrysophaeum taylorii | reverse complement strand
GTAAAAGCCCTCTCATTGAGCATATTCAAACTTCTCGTCGAGCCGCTTCCTCTTTTCGCTCAGGGCCCTTCAAGAGCAGAAGGCTCAGCTAATCGTTCATTTCGCGACGTCTGGTCCTCCGCCGAGGTCTTCACGAAGTCGACTTCGAGGTGCAGATCCGCGCTCAATCGTAAACCACGCTCGCCACGGGTCCGGGGTCGTTGGACTCAACGGCGAAAAAATAAGCAGTCCATCCGGAGGCAACGTCAGGGGGCACCTCGTCAGCAACGTCGACTGCTCTCGGCCTCTCTTAATTCACCTTCCTCGCGGCTTATCTCAGGGGCGCGGGAAGAACTGGAGGAGATTCTCTCATTCCTCACGCAGCTTTCGCGTTTATCTCCATACTGTATCAAATATCGATCGGAGAATCTCGAACACACGTCCGGATCCGATCACTCGAAGTAATTCACGTTGATTCCAACAACGCTATCTGTCGCTGTAAAATCAGCACTCGCGGAATTCCAATCCGCTGGCAATTCAAAAATGCCCGTGGGTAGCGATCCCACTCGCCAAACAGCTTCCACCGTTCAGTTATGCCAAAATCAACTCCCGGGAGAATGCGCTGCGATTTCCAACTCGCACGCGTGTTCGTCGTCACTCGGATCACACGAACACAAACAACGTTCGCGTATATTCTCAACGCAAACCGGTCCACTGGAACTCCGTGTGCTTGATCAGGGCGCACGTACAAATCCGGACCACGTAATACAATACGTACGGCAGCACTCGTTCGTCGGCGACCGATGTAGTCGCACGATCTCGTGTACTCCACCACGTATGGCGGCACAGAAAAAAAAACTTTCCGACCCCCGGGTGACAAAAGGGGATACTCACCGACTCGCCCTAGACCTCACTGAACGAGGAAAACACGGACTCGGGGTCGGATATGCTCGCCACACACCTTGCTCACGCTCACCAAGCCTCTCAACAAGATGGAGAGATGGTATATGATAGCAAGAATACTACAAGAATACAGCAAGAATGCTTCTCACAAGAGAGAGGTATGATGTCACTAAGAAGATAGGGAAAGGCGTCCCGTTGAACGGGTATCAAGCCTCGAGAGAGGGGGGGTAAGCCTTAGCGGTCAGGAGTTGCCGCCACAGTGATGTTGAGTGATCGGATACAACTTGCCTTTCGTCGTATCGGTCGTGTCCTTGTCTTAGTCTTTGAGTTCTTGGAGCTTTGGCTCGTAGACGTTCTCCAAGAAGTGTTTGCCGAACTTGCGATAAATACCCTTGTAGTAGACGTAACGGCCTTGGGAATCTGGCGTGTTCCCGGCGGTAGAGTGGTTGTCGGGGTCCTTGTCGTATTCCATGATGCACTGGCTGAGAAGAGCGTCAGCGAGATCGTTAGATCCGCGCAAGACAGATTCCCACGTATAGAAGACCTGCAAAAAATATTGTGATATGGCTGTTTCAGGCATCAGATGTTCGACGAACAACTGCATAACACGAAACGAAAGCATTTGGGGTGTGACTTGTGCAGAGTCCATTGATTTGAGGACGGCGCTAGGTGGGTCACTAAAGGTGTTAACCTTGGTTTTGGGGTCTTGTTGAGCTGGAGGGGGGGGGTGGAGCCGCAGCAGCGACGGCAGGTGGTGGTGCCTGCATGGCATTAAATTGCGCTTCGAGTGCTTGGAAGCGAGCGTCGTTGTCTTGGTTTTGTGCTGCCATCTCCCTTCGATGCCGAGCTTCGTACGCTTGAGCTTGTTGTTGCATGTCTCTTTGGTACTTGGCTTCTAGTTCTCTTATCTCCTTTTGGAGTTCTTGATTGGCTGGCATTTTGCTTGGGTTCAGGAACGTCAGGGAGCGGGGCTCGTCTGGAAATCCTGGGGCTCTGCTGATACCGGGACTGGTGCCCAATACCTAGAGAACAGCACTTTCTACTGTGTTACCCTTCAGCAGAGCGATGGGCAGTGGTAGTCTGCCCTCGAATCTGTCTACTAAAACGAGGACAGCCGGTGTGAATAACGCGGCGTTTTCTTAAATCAAAAGGTGCTGAAGTTAAGGGAACTAACCCTAGAATAGGGGGTACTAACCCTAATTCCAATTTTCTATCTCTAGAGCTTATCGTACCATTCGTGAGCGCGACCTTCGTCACCCTTGAAGTCGAGGACGACTTCATCTCAAGTAGGGGGCTCCTGTGGCAGTAACGCCCATCCCCCCACTTGCCTGCCTGCCACCCGACTTACCCTTATTGTTGCCCTGGCACTGACCTTGCAATTATAGGGGGGGTGTCATCTTGACACCCTCGCCTGCGCTTCCACTGAACCCAATATACCGGGCATTTGTATTGTTTTCTTGCTATCTATCTTCGTGCGATTACCCTCATTTGATTATCCGATTTGTGAGATGGCGCGAGTGTTTACGTTGAGATCGGGCGTGTGGTGGTTTCACCCGCGGTTTGGGTTGGGAGATAGGGTTGTTGAGGCCTCTGATCCGGCCAAGAGGGGCGGGTATCTGAGAGTGAGAGAAAACCACTACAAAGACCTCGGTGTTTGTTCGGGTTTAGATACTTCTCATTCCGGGGAGAGACTCTTTACGCCGACCACGGAACACGCC
>JAQMWT010000580.1:0-12500 GCA_029834535.1 Chrysophaeum taylorii | reverse complement strand
CTTCACTATTGATTCACTATCGCCACGTCGGTCGACGTGTTCACTTCACATCACTTCACTAGACTTGCGTAGTGAAGTGAGCCGTGTTCACCGGGAGGGTTTAGTGAAAATATGCAACGCTGAGCAAATGTTTCCTTTTAAGACGTTAGGACACAAAACGACCAATTAAAGATTAACGGCCTCCTATAACTCTTAATTGTTGTCATAATAAACGGCCCAAGGGGCAGCACGAGCTCAACAACGCTGACATGAGGCTTCTTGCGACGTTCAGCCTTAATCTCTTCACCAAACAAAGAAACTGGGGTTGGCCGTTGATCTTATTTTGAGCCGATGTGTGCAATATGCCTCCATGCATGTGTATGCTCTTTTGCAATCTGGAAATGGCTCTGCATGTTATGCTTCCTCATCTGGCTATATCCCAGTCGATGCATAGTGTCATATTGGTTGTAACCCGGTCGATACATCAAACAACATAACTGTGCCATCAGGACTCACGACCGCAGCTTTGAGTGGCACGCCATCACATTCTCTCACTAGTTGCAGAACGCCCGCAACAGGGGGGACGCTGCAAGTGTAAGTCATCACGATCAAGTAGAACGAGGGCTTACCGATTGACTGCTTCGAAAACGTAGCATTTGGTTGATGAACTTCATAAGACAGAGCAATGCAGTCGACTGTACATAGTTGAGGCGCAGAGATATAAGCGCCTTGACAACGAGTTATGTGTGCAAACGGTCGAAATATGATGTAACCCAAACTCTTCAAGTGAACGTAGACCCGATAACAAATTAATGGCACCAATGTCATAGGTTCTTCATGTTGCTTTAGACCTGCACGCCCATGTGGATTCACAACCGCGGCGCTGGGTTGAACAACCATAGCATACAAGGTGCGGATGCACAACGGCTCCACAGCGAGCGCGACCTGCGCGAGAACAGTAAGGTAACCACGCTCCGCGAGATAAAGAGTTTCTTCAGCTGCGAGACAAAGCTCCCCATGCATTGTGTAACCCATGCTTCGAAGCAGTTTGCCTCGCTGTTGCAAAACTCGGGCGAACTTCAGCTCGTTGTGCCACACCGCAACTGAAGTGCCAATGCACGGCTTGCCTTCAGCCCTTGTTTGAGTCACCGCACTACCATCACTCCCACGATTTGCCACGCGAGACATTATTGAGTCGTGGGCATTGATTGTCAACGTCCGTAGTAGTTTCGTTCGGGACCAACGTTCTTTAGACTCCGCTTACCGTGGCGCGGGCGCGGGCCGGTGGACTGTGTGTTTCAGAACTCTGACACTAGACCTCGTTGTGTACCGAGCCGGAGTGTATTCAATATGTGCCTGGGTCGTTTAGAATACCAACCCTATAATTAGTATTCTTAGACCCGTTCTCTACCGAATAAAGTTGGCCAAATCCTGTTGATGGAATCAACAGCTACGAATCGAATAATAGGTGCGACCGTCCGACCGTCCGTCCGTCCGTCCGTCCGACCACCCAACATATAGAAAAATTAAATAGTCATGTTGGGTTGAAGCTTAAAGTATCTTGCCGATCTTAGCATATCTTGCGTGCTTGCCCCGGAGAAATGATGGCGACGCCTCCTGGGACGAGCCACGGCGTCTCGTGCCTAAAGAGCGCCGCGACACCGAGGGGCGCGCGCGGCTTGCGCGGCACCGCCCGAGCGAAGCTCAGAAGCAGCAGAAGCACCGCGACCTCGACGCGGACCAAGAGCGACATCGCGTGGGAGCGTGCGGCAAGACTAGGAAAAGGAGCGCGACCGAGCGCGAGAGCCTCGTGATACCGCGCGGCCGCAACACGAGGAAGAGCAACGCGACCGACCGCGAGAGCGTCGTGCTACCGGGCAGCCGCAACGGTAGGAAAAGGACCGCGAGCGCGCGCGACAGCCTCGTGCTACCGCGCGGCCGCAACACTATTGAAATGGGACGTTCCTATTAAACAGCTTAAAACGTTTTTTATAACGGGCCAAAATATAATTTCGTTTTATACCGGTACAAGTGCAGGCCAGTAAGTTCACCTAGTCCCAATCTCTAACCCCAGTAAGTTCACCTAATCCCAGTAAGTTTCATATAAGTTCACCTGGTCAGTAAGTTCACCTAGCTCACACCAACTCCTTTGAGCTCGTCGCTCTCGCCTCCGCCAATCTAAGCTGCTTTGATCCGCACGCGCCGCCAACCTTTGAGTTTACTCTAAAAACCCTTTACTCTAAAAACCCCAGTATGTTCACCTGGTCCCAGTTTCACCTGGTCACTCAGCTCACCTAGTCCCAATCTCCAACCCCAGTAAGTTCACCTGGTCCCAGCAAGTTCACCTATAGTGCGCGTGTAGACGCCGGGAGGGGGCTTATCGGTATTGCGCAGCACGTGTGGGGTAGGGTGGAGTCGTCGACCCAGAAGAGCATATCCTCGGGGTTGCCGATCGACAGAGAGCCACATAGAGCTGGACGTGGCAGAAGACAGGCTTGGGAAAGAGGACGCCGACCTCGCGGGGCGTCTGGCCCTGGCTCTTGTTGATCGTTTGGCGTAGGCGGGCCTTAAGCGATACAGGTTGGAGGAGCCTCGGTGACAACGACACGATCGATCATGTATCTGGTACCGTTGCAGTGGCCGTGCGACGGGTCGAGGTTGCGAAGACATTAAGCTCGCGATCAAAGTCAGCATCCCGTTGGTTGTCAGGGAGTTGAAAACTCTACTGTAAAGAGCGAGGCGTCGTCTTCCGACCCAGCCTAGTCAGCCGAAAAGAACTCCGACGCCTCGTCTCCGGGAAAAAAAGGCCGCGGTCATGCGCGCGTTGTCAGCATCGACAACATCGTTTCGACGGGGCGTGAGAATGACGCGCTGAAAGAGCCGCCGCGGGTCGTGGAAATAGTCTGCGAGGTCGCCGTAGACGGCTTGGTGGATCACTGTCTGGCTCTCGCGCCTACCTGATCCTTACTCTCGCGCCTACCTGATCCTTGCCCTAAATCGAGGGACAAACAAACAAACAGACAAACAAACAAACATCTGTCGATTAGTAGTTAAGATTATTTTAATATTATATCGCATCGTTTGTATTTTTCAATTTTCGCTTTGAAAACCCTCTCAGAGCGTCAGTACTTGGCTGTCCAGTACTTTTGAGAGGCGGCTGCGTCGATGGCGCCGAAGGTTGGTCGCAAGAAGAGCATCGTCGCGGACTACGTCGCCAAGGGACCTACTAATTCCGAGAGTCAAACGACGTATTCTTGTGCGGCGCATGGCGGCACCTATTCGAAGGAGACGCAGACATGGACGGCGTCGTACTGGGCGGATCGTATTGTTGGGTGCAAGTTTACTACTGATGAGGTCAAAATCGCCGTCGCCAAGTCCACCAATACGACGAGGACGCGGGCCTTTTTGAGCACTATGGAGAACAGGGCCACGGAACTGGTGACGTGCGCCATGTCTGAATCGATCCTCTCCAAGCGAACAGCCGAGTCCGAGCCAGCCGCGAGCAGTAAGAGTAAGCAGGCCCGGGTCACTGGCTGCTTTGACCGTTGTGGCGACGCACGTGCACAGCGCATCACCGCGACGATCACCAAGTTCGTTGTCGGATGTGCTCTCCCGTACTCCATCGCGGCAGGTTGGTCTCCTGGACTCGCTGCATATCTTCGCCTGGCTGGTAGACCCGTTCACAACGCCGACGTATGATGAGCTTTTTAACGTGACAGACTGGGAAGACCACGGCATCAAGATAATCGAGCGGTTCTACCCAGACTCTACTGATCGCGAGGTGGCCTTCACCGAGCTCAAGCAGATCGCTCTCCGCCGGGGCCAGTGGGGCGCGCTCATCGAACGCAAGCAGTCCCTCATCAAACCGCCCGCCGACATGCGACTCAAGGCGTCCACCGAGCGCGAGATCTTCAAGCAGTCGCGGATGATGTCCGTCGCCGACGACTGGCGACTCACCGGCATCAAGCAACTCCCAAAGATCACCCCCATCGCCATCCGCATCGACGAGATGGCTGTCCAGTCTGCCGACGTCGAGCGAGTCTGCAAGACCGACAAGCTCATCCACACCAAGACGCGAAACCGCCTCTACACCCTCAGCGTCCATCGCCTTCTCTTTACCTACGTCAACCTCCGCCTCCTCAACAAGTGCACTGAGGAGCTCGGCGACTTCCTCATGCAGACGCGGAGCAACTGCCACGACGAGGACGAGCCCCCTCTCGAGGCCGGGCGCTCCGATTACGAAGACCCAGCCGCAGTCGCCGATGACGCCGCCTTCGTCGCCGCAGTGCTCGACGACGAGAGCATTTCCGAGATATAAAGTTCGGCTGTTGGCTGTTTGGTTTGTCTAATTTTGTATAGGCGTTTTTTATTAAAAAAATGGCTTCTATATAATACCAATATAAAACGAAAAAAACGATATTGTATTTTGGCAATATAATATAGTGCTGTTCAATAGACGTTCCACCGTCCGTCTACTATTGTCGGAGTGTGAAATGGGACGTTCCACCATTCGTCGTCTATGTATGTCCATGCGTTTCTATAAAAATAATTAAATACTCATATTTGAGGAAAGGTTGAAGAGTTCAATATGTTTGAGCAAAGGTTGAAAAATTAAATGTTCAATGAAGCTTGAAACCGTTCAACGGTCCAAAAATTGCAAGATACTATGGAATGCCGCGAAGAACTCGTCGTGACGCCTCACAAAGTCCAACCTGTGGCGGCAACTCCCGCCTCCTAAGGCTTACCCCTCTTCTAGCCCCCCCCCCTTATCAGGGGTACCCTACTCCGCTCTGATGATGTCAGTTTTCTCTATGACATCATCTTCCCTGATTTCTGTTTATCGATATATCTTAATCATAAAGCAACCGCCGATCCTCAAGTTGTAAGGACCAGGCACGGAAGTTGTTTGTGGTTGTGTGGCGGGAGAACGGCCATCCTCTTCCAGTGACTCCATCAAGGGCACGGACGCGAGTGGCGAGCCAGGATTCGAAGGCGCGCCAGGTAGGCCTAAATCCACCTTACGCCACAGGACCACAAACAACTTCCGTGCCTGGTCCTCACAACCTGAGGATCGGCTGTTGCTTTATGATTAAGATACATCGAAAAACAGAAATCAGGGAAGGTGATGTCATAGAGAAAACTGACATCATCAGAACGGAGTAGGGTGCCCCTGATAAGGGGGGGGCCTAGAAGAGGGGTAAGCCGTAGGAGGCGGGAGTTGCCGCCACAGGACTCCCCTGGCGAGAATTCGAGCTGCCCCAGCGAGCTGCTAGCGCGAGGAGCGCGGCTTCGCCTTGCGAGCATCTCGTGAACGAGTCTTCTTGTAAACGCGGGTAAACGCGGGTGATGATCGGTTCAGGAACTCGACCACTGCGTAAAGTAAACTTGGGGATCAACACATCAATCTCGTGCGGAGCGAAATCCGTGACACAAGGAGTTGTGTTGGAGGAAATTCTGGACTTGTCGGTGAAACTGCGACCTTTAACGTCCTTGAACTCGGGCTTGAGCTTGCGGTGCGAAAGGGGTGAGGTCGGCTTGAAATAAGCGACATCATCGTTCGGACCCAAATCGGAGTAGAAATGTAGAGCAACACGATCATTCTGGTAATCGTGAGGCTCGTAAACTTCGGCAACATAAATCTTCTTGCGCCAATCAGAGCGCTTCCGGTAAGGAATTCGGAAAACAACAAACTTGCCGTGCTGATAATCATCACGGAAGGTTTCTTCGGGTTTGCGGATGGTTTGATCAACGATCGGAGGTACCATCACAGGCGTGATCTGACTAACATGAACACGTCGTTCTTCGGGCGGAGAGTCGAGAGACTCAATCCTAGAGGTGACCGGGGAAAGGCGCTCCTTGATAATAAACGGGCCGCGCCATTCCGGTCGAAGTTTGTTCTGGAGGAAAGGAATGTAGAGCAAAACGTGCGATCCTTCCTTGTATTCAACATCAACATGATCAGCATTATAAGCCAATCGTTGTTTCTTCTAAGCTTTATCACGAGCCTCGCGGACGATCTTCGTATAATACTTCAATCGTTCACGAGTTTCGGCGACTGCATCAGAGCGAGTCTTCGGCCACAGTCGCGTATCAAAATCCATAAGCGTGTAGTCAGTAGGCAGCATCGGCTGACGGTTCAGGCGCAGCATAAAGGGAGAAATCTGCGTGCCTGGAATAAACTTGCGGTTGTAACAAAACGCAATATAATGGGCAAAGTCGGGCCAATCCGTGATGTTCCGGCCCTGAAGGCAAGCACGGAGGAAGGCCTTGATAAATCGGTTAACACGCTCAGCCGGGTTCGACTGGGCATGATAAGGAATCGTAGTTTAGTATCGCGTGTTAAAGAGATGGCAAAACTCGCGCATCAACTTGTTCACGAACTCTTTACCGTTGTCGGTACGAATCATCTGGGGCAAGTAGCCCTTGAGGAGGATGTTAATGACAAAAGACTCGAGGACGGACTCAGCAGTTTTATCGTTCAAAACATCCAGAATCAAGAAATGCGAGAACGGATCAAAAAACAATAGAAGATGCGTCTCGGGACCAGCGCTGGGCAAGGGTCCAAATAAATCCATGCAGAGAACAGCACCATCACCATCGTAGACGGGCTGTTGCCAGAGTCCAGCTCGTTTCGGCTCAGGCGTACGAGCTTTCTGGCAAACTAAACATTCAGCAATGAAGACTCCAACTTCGTTCGACATGTGGGGCCACCAAAATCGTTCTAGGATAGCCTGGACAGTACTGTGACGTCCCATATGACCACCGTTGACCGGAGTGTCACGGTAGAGTCGAATAATGCGCTTGCGCAACGTAGCAGGTGCAACAATCATCGGGTGCAAATCAGCAGAAATGCGGTAAAGAACGCCTTTAACAACTTCGAATCGTTCGTTCGCTCGGGAAAGTCGCGGCGTCTGACCTTGGGCCATTCGGTAGCGAATATCCTCGCAAGTAGCATCAGATTCTTGCTCACGCGCGATCTCAGCGAGCGTCATATTATCGGGTATCTTATCGATATAATCTTTGTAAGCGGCTGCGTCCTTGAAGATCTGTGGCTCATCGCGCGCACGGTTCTTCCGACGTTGTCTCGTAGCGTGAGACGTAGCCAATTTCATCGGATCCTTTTCAGGGTCTTCGTCTTCGTCTTCCAGCAGTTTGATCGCAATAAACGACATTGTGAAGTGGCAGCCGGAGACGGGAACTCCTCGGTCATCAACAGGTCGGGGAAGCTCTTGGAACACTAAATAAGCGTGGTTCAAAGGTTCTCCAATCTCGTCAGTCTCGATGACATGATCTATCGGGTTGCGGGAGAGACAGTCAGGGATACTCATTCCCGGTGACTCTCCCGGCTTGTAACCAAGTTCAGGGTCAAAATTGGCGAGGCGCATCGCCCACCGAGCAAGCTACCCAGGCGAGTGCGTCGCCTTACGTAAAAACGTCAAATTTCGGTGATCGGTCTCCAAAACAGTACGGTGTCCTTCGATGTAGGCTCGAAAGTGCTCTAGAGAAAGTATAACTGCCAGCAGCTCTAGCCGACGGGGCTCGTAATTGCGTATCTCCTTCGGCACAGCTCGGCTCCAATATTCAATCGCTCGTTCGTCTCGCGTCACTCTGCCGGCATCGTCCTTGACTTCGACAATCTGGAAGAGCTATGCTCCAAGTCCATCCTTGGAAGCATCGGATCGGATCTGAAAAGGCAGATCATAATCGGGGTGGTAGACTCCACGGGAATCAACCAAAGCTCCAATAATCGTATCCCAAGCTTTCCGACACTCGGGCGTCCACTCGAACTTTACACCTTCGAGACATAATCGTCTCAACGGTTCCACAATCTTCGAGTAGCCCTTCACATATCGCCGGCAATAATTACTCATGCCGATGAAAGGGCGTATCTGGGTTTTCGGGGAAGTATTCGGTAAAGTACCTGGAATCGGCATCTTCTGCAGTGCTTCCAGCGTCTTCGGATTCGGCTTCAAGCCTTCTGGGGTCGAAATAACTAACTAACTAACTTCAGACCTCTCCCGACCATGGGAGCCAGGCCGGACCGACAGGGGCCAGTCCGGAATCACGGGCCTGTAGACGAGGGGCGCCGAAAGGTGGGTCGGCGGAGAGTGATCATCAAGCTTGTCGCCATGCGACGAGGAGACCGCGATGTGACTGACAACCAACTCGTCGATAACCTTCCGTCTGCGCCCCCCGGCCATACCCCGACCCACTGCGAACGTTCCGGCTGCCAACCGGCCCGCCCGAGAGGCGAATAGGTGCCAACCTACGCCGGGAGGGCGGATGCCCTCGCAAGGCTCAGGATTCATGAGGCACCGTCCTCCATCGCAACCATGCGGTCGGCGATCAGGGTAAGGGGGTCGAAATGTGTCCCGGAAATTCTATATCATCCTTGAGAAGGTGGAACTTTGCGGTTCGACCGCTGTACCCTCTCTGTGCCAAATGACACATCACTTCGATCAAAACTTGTAAATGCCGATGAAGATCGTCGGATCCCATCATAATACCGTCAACAAACGCAACCAAGTCTCGATACATCCATTTCGAAAGGTCGCTCGCCATTTGTTGCAGAAAAGAGCTCCGGCCGTCTTCACACCTAGAGGTAATCGCAAGAAACTATGAGCACCAAGTGGGCTAACCATCGTGACAGCGTCTTGCGCTGCCGGATCCAGACGAAGGTTGTGGTATCCCCATCTAATATCAATGCATGTCCGCCATCGTCGCATAGCGAGAAAAGCCAAAGCATCATCGTGTCGAATGTTCGGCCAACTGTCATTGACCAATTGATCGTTGAGCTGACATAAGTCAACTGCAGCACGGAACGCGTTTGACGTTCCAATCTCAGCTCCTTTCGAAGCATCAACACAGGAAAGACCCAACGTGAGTTGGCCGGACGAATGACTCCATCCCGGCACCACTCGCTGATCTGCTTGCGGAGACAATCGAGCTTCGCAGGCGCCAATCGGTAGGGCGTCATCTTTATCGGTCGCGGATTCGCGTCTTTGAATCGTAGAGACACAGGAGGTGAGTCCACAGGTCTCATAATCGGGTCGAAAAAGGCCCAAGAATATTGCACACAGTGACAGAGCATCAGTTTCGCCTCGTCATCTAAGTGCGGATTGTCAGGAATCCCCAGCTCCTGAACAACCTTGTCAACTTCTGCCTTCGTAGGAATTTTAACTTTCATTGCATCGTTGTCCTTGACATGCTCGGGAGTTTGCGGCAGCGGTGCACCCTCAACATCGCGCGGCGCATCTTTCCATGGCACATCAAACTTTTTCTCGGATTTTAGTCTCACTTCCGGGTGGCTTTTGTTGATCCTCTCGCCTTTGACACGAACACTCGGCTCGCTCTTGATCTTCGGTTCCCGATCTCGCTCAGGATCTGGCGGAACGTCCAAATTTGGTTGTCGGGGGGGGGGGGAAGAAGCATGAGACGTCCCCGGCTCATCTGTTGCAGGCGGAATCGACGGTACCTCTGGAGGTTTCCATTTGGTGCGATCTTGGAGATCATCAGTAGATACCCATCTTACGACACGTGTGCGCGTGTTTAACAGCGGAACTTGTACGTGACGAAGGGTGGTTTCATCAATTTGCAAATTATAATCAAACGGTCGGTCTGCAGGACTCAACGCTGACGGCAAAGCTTCGCCGCTCAGGTGAAAATCCTTGGTCACAGAGTTGTGCAGATCGAGAACTAATAAGGTCATCGTGTCTGGTGGCACGACGGACGCCAAGTGTTTCAACGAGGTCGTCCTGGAGAAGCCGGCCCAATCAAAGTCGAGGGGCATTGTCAGCAACTCCGAAGTCATCTTCAGATTCGGAGATCTGTAATCGGAACGGTGCGGTCCTACACGAAGCGGGACACGCGTAACGGTGTAAGCTGCGTCTGTCGCGGCTCGTGATGATCCTAAATTGTTCATCTGAAGTAAATGTCGTTCGTCGGCGTAGCCAAGCGCGGCGGCGAACTCTTGTTGCATATTCTTGCAAGTCTTTGGAACTGCGCGCAAATGGAGCGGATGGCTGGAAACCAACAATCGCACGCGACAGCTCATCAAACTGGGCGTTATGTCGTAAAAATTGACGACGCACACGTAAGGGTGCAAACGTGCAACATAAGAAATAATCGAAGCCTCCTGCTCGATCAACCACATGAAGAAACCAGCCATCTTGCATAATTTCATCGTCCAGTGGGAAGCGGTGACTCCCTTCCCAACATCTCTAGAAGTCAAGTTGCACAGAGCGGAGTGTACGCAGGGTGGCGACGCGACACACATCGACGACGACCATTCCGCGTAGGGTAAATAAGATTCGATCAACCGTAAGGTTGTAACATAGCGACCACACAGTGTGTGCTGCACCACGGGAATATTTGGAAAATTCTTGTGGTGGATCTGGTTGGCGGTATCCGACGCATCGAGTGCTAGCACGACTCGAAACGACGTCCCACACATTTCGTTGGCTCGTTGGAGACCTAAAGTACTGCCTCCGGCTCCACTGAACAGCATCACCACCTTGCGATAAGTGATTGGAAGCCATTGAACCTTTTCGTATCGGCGGCGGATCTCCGTTTCGGTGATCTCGCGGCACTTCTTTTCATCTTCTTCCGACCTTTGAGCGAAATCGTCGTCGCCATCGGGCCGTTTGAGGGAGGACTTGTCCGCCATAGCGGTCGTAGCGCCCTTCTGCGCCGTGCTCAGCAACATCGGCGGGGGAGACGCGTCGCAATGCGACAAATGACTAGCGACGGAAACGGTGAAAGATTGGTTCCCCTTGTCGTATCCTTCTTCACATTCTTTCGTAAGTTCGTTGATCGTAGAAACGTTCAACTCATCTTGGTACCAAACGATATCGCCAATCGCAAGGACTTCGCCTTGAGTGACGACCGTCGGCTACTTCTTCCGCGGCAGTAACCGCAACCCGAGCAGCGGGCCGGTCGTGCTCTTCGCAAGAAGAACACATTCCTTCGACACTCCCAAACTGCTCGTTCTCAGCAAACGTAGCGACGAAAACCTGTCCCCATTTCCATAGGTTTCGACAAAATAACCGGTAGATTGTAAGTTCGACCGGGCTCGATTTGAAGCGTGCGTGCAGCGTATGCCACTACTCCTCGCGGTTCTTCTCCCGGGCTGGGGAGAATTTGGGTCGTGAGCATGTCCCAGCGTAGCCAGGCTAACCTTCGTTCCGGCGGCGGGGTGCGGAGAATCTTTTTAATCGTGCTCAAGCGAGCGTAAACTCGAGTCTTGACTAGGTCGAGACTCTTCCGAAAGGCATCGTGTTGATGATTGTATATCGGTGCGGTTATCGGGTCTCGGTCGCAAATAGATCGAAAGGTCACGATGGGTGCATCGACTCGTTCATCCTTGACTTTAATCTTCTTGCGCCCGTAGACGACTTGGGTTCGATAAAAACAGATCTGATCGTGGGGGTAGTCCACGACGGCTCCTAAAACCTCGTATATCGCGCCTCCCACAGGAACAGAATAGTTTTCGTATCGGCCACAATGCGACAATGGGGGCGGCGATGTTGTCGGCGAGAGCGACTACGAATCGCGATCCAACGAAAGATCGTCGTCGTATTCACCCCGATCCGTACAGCTTGCGCTTAATCAAAGTTCGCCTTCATCGAAATCAACTTATCTTTGGCCAACTTTCTGACCATTTCTCGGCAAATAAGAAACATCTGCCATTCCATCGACACCGATGGTCGTCGATAATTTCGGTCCGTCACGATTCTGTAGATGTAACAGGCCATAACGTAAGAGTACCCGTATCCAAACAACTCAGGGTATCAAATCATCTTGGATCGTCTTGCCGTCCGCGGCGTCAGCGAAGTGTGAGCACACTGGCTCTGACTCGCTCATCGCCGGGGTTGGGCATCGAACCGCGGCTTGAGCTTTCGTATCGTATAATGTCGGCGCAATCGACGCAGCGCTCGCGGCAGCCTCTTTATCTGGCGGCTTCCGCTCTTCCTCCATGACAATCTCGGAGGGAATCCGTGATGGTAGGGGATCCCGATCTTCGTTGTTCTCTGGAGCAAAGGACCTCTCCAATAACTCATTCATTTCGTCTTTCCAGGATGCATCCGTAGGATTCATTCGTCCTTTGGTTGTCATCCCATCATCGCGATCGTTCCGTGTCGCTGCGGCTTCGAGTCCTAGCTGACCGGTTGTTCTGGTGGCTTCTTTAGCAAGAGTTTCCGAGTTCTCGTCCACCAATCCTGCAGGTTCCACGTGGCTCGTCTTCGTCCCCTTCGAGAACGCTGCATCTTTTCTTCTTAAATCTTATCCTTTTCTTCCGGCGGCGTGTCCGTGGCTCGATCCGTCTAACGAAAACTGTTTCGGGGGGTCCGCAGGAAAAGATGGCGTCGTCCCCAAGTCAACTCTATCGTATATCGTCGTCTGCTTCACTCGCGATGGTCACATCGTCTCGATCCGTCGAAGACTGATCATCCGAGCTCGTCACTGCAAGATAATCCATGTCTGGCTCACAGACAGTTCGGTGGTCGGTCCGCTAAAGTCGC
>JAQMWT010000579.1:0-32883 GCA_029834535.1 Chrysophaeum taylorii | reverse complement strand
CGTTGCTCCAAGACCAGCTGCAGCAGCGCAACCGGCAAGATGAAGAAGTGCGAAGCCTGCTGCAAGAGCGGATCCGAATACAAGATGAGGAGAGTCAAAGCAAGCGCAGAGCGCGAGGAGGGCGCGATCGGCTCAAGAAATCGCGGCGCAGATCGAAGAGGCGACGACGGCTCGACTCGAAACCGCGAACCGGGAGGAGGAAGCCCTTCAGAACGAGCTCCGACGCGCCCGCGAGGACGCGGAGCACGCTCGCGAAGCCGCAGCGAACGAAATCCAGATCTCCGGGAGGAGTGCGCTCGCTCAAGACGCGTCGAGAGCAGCGAGCGCGACCACCGCGACCCGAATCGCCTCGCGGATCGAACCTCGACGAATCCGACTCCGAGCCGCCGAGCAGCGAACCGCCGGTCCGACGCGCGGAGCAAGCGAATCGTCCGCGAGCCCACGAGGAAGAAGAAGGAACCCACGGAAGCCGACAGGATCGTCGCCGCACTGGTGAGGGCCGCAACGGGCCAAGGGCCATCCGCCGCCCTGGCTTCCCGAAGATACGAGGACGCGGCTGCCCCGAGGCACCGACGTCTCAAGCTGGAGATGATCAAGCTGGACATCGAGGGCAAAGACCAGCGGCAGTTCGATCACGAGGCCGCCCTCATCGTCGGAGAGTTGTCGAAGGACCACTATTCTATTAGCTCGCTGTCGTTTGGCCTCGCGGACGACGTGCGACAGGCCGTGCTACCGACGTTGGAGGAAGGGCGAATGGCGGCCGAGGCACTGTGTACCTCGTTCGGCCACCCCGAGTCGTTCTATCTGCAATTCCACGCCGACAGCCAAACGCCGTACAAGGAACAGATCCGACAGCTTCGCGACATGAACCTCTCCACGTCCAGCGGATCCTCCAGCAGCTCCGCCAAGCCTGCCGAGCCTCCGCGCAGCGACCGAGGAAGCCGGACCAAGGTCGCAGGCCATCACGCAGGCCACCACGCCGAAGAAGGAGGGTCCTGGTACCTCAAGTCGCTGCAGAAGGAGGCTGCGGCCTATACAGCGTTGACGGGCACGTCGATGGATAGCATCGAGATGATTCACCAAATGATCGCCGGACTGGCATCGACGAAGCTGCAGCAAAGATTCATATGGCGCGATGCGATCAGCCTAGTCAGTACAACACCTTCGCTGAGGTACAAAGCCTGATCCTCCGGCACGAGATCCAGTTCAACGCGTGGCAGAAGGCGCGCCCCGGTAAGACCACCGGCCCGCCGCCACGCGACCCGCGCGACCGCAAAAAAAACGGCGCATACGCGACGCAACAGGAGGAGCCAGAGGTAGACGACGATCCGAGGCCCAGTATGCGAAACAAGGACGCATGGATGAAGAAGATGTGCGACTGCGGAAACTACAAGATCGACCATACGCGAAACGCGGATGGTTCCCTCCGATGCCCGCGCCCGAACGCGTATAAGCAAGCAATGAAAGCGCGGCGACGGCAAGGACAAGAACCCATCCCTTACGGAGCCTGGAAGAGAGAACAGAAAGCAGCACGACCCAACGGCGACCGACGACCGCCCGCGAATGCGAACGCCACCGCCTCGCCGGGTGCTGGCACCGTGCAGGTCAACCAGGTCGAAGCGATCGTCGAGCGCATGCTCGCAGCGCGAAACTCCTCGAGCTCGAGTACGCAATCCTCGCTGGATTACGCGGGGTCTTTCTTTGGGCCTCGATCGAGGGACGGAGCCGCCGGATGCTCCATCACCGACGCCACGCCCCTCGGGTCGGCCAGCAGCACCGACGGAAAGTCTTTTGGAGCACTGCGGCCGGTCTCCGTGGCCCCAGTGACACCACCGAGCGAACCGCCGCCGAAGCCGAGCGTGATGACCGCACCGGCCGACTCGACGTTCGCCTCCCCGACCGCTCTCGACGTGGTCCCGGAGGACGAGCTCGACAAAATGCAAGCAGAGATCGCAATAGCACAGGCAAAGCTCACCTCGCTAGGAGCCCCGCTCTTGCACGAGGAAAATGCCGGCCCCCCCGAAGCGGACGTCGATGCGGAGCGAACGGTCGACTCGCGCTCGCTCACCCCCCAGATGCCCGACGCCGATCAGCCAGATCCCGGGGAGAACGCGCTATCGCTTCTGGTTGAGTCGAGCCTCCGAAACGTCGCCGACCTCGAGCGGAGACTGCACGAGTCGGACGCAACATCCTCGGTCGCCAGCGACACCTCCGAAACTTCGAGTTCGCACGCCCAAGAGGATGTTGCCAGTCGAATCAGCGGCGCCACCACGCACGTCCCGCACGAGTCGGACACGGACGTCTCCGACCTCGTCGAGAACGTGTCCGACAGCGACGACGACTCCGACTCGGGCACGGACGCAACCGATGAGCACCCGGGCGACTCCGACAGTGATGGTGTCCGCGACGACGACTCCAACCCCGACGCGAACCGAACGGGATCACCGGAGGCAAATTCGCACGCCGATGACGAACTCCCCGACCTCATTGACGATGACACCGAATCGGACAGCGAAAGTTCGGACGAACGCGAAAGTCAACCCGGAGAATTGTTCCAGGCCCTATTCAGTCATCCGCACGGACCCGAAACCGCTACAACAATAAGAGATGCCCTTCTCCAAGCTTTTGCGAACCCGCGCCGACAAAACCCCGCGGAGGCGGTCGGCTACGCGCCCGACCGGAACGACCGGGACGCCGCCGGCAGCACAACCGACAACGATATCATCCCCGATTCAACGTCGAGGGCGACGCCGCACTCTCCCCAAGGGGGTACCCGCCGCGGACACGGCCGCGATATTGGCAGCGGAAGCAGCGAGTCGCCACCAGTTGAGGAACCCGCTAGGGAACCGATTACGCCGGAACCGGAAGGATCGGACGAGGCAGCCGAAACAGACAGGGATCCCTCGCGCGGAGCTCGAGAAACGACAAGCCTCGAGGAAGTTCCCGGCTCGGAAACACCCCGCATGCGGCTAAGAAGCGATAGAGTGAGACGTCCGCGCCGAGTGTTGGGGATATGGACGAGAGTCCAGAAACTCTGGAACAAAAAGAGCCCAGAGCGCACCAAATCCCGGACTCGAGAGCGCGAAGAAAGAGGCCGGCAGTTGCAGCGGAGAATCCATGAGCTTCCCGCCGACCCGCGAACGCACCGACAGAACTGGTGGTCGAGAGCCCGCCGTCTCGTCACGGGACGCGCGCACGTATCGATGCCGATGGCAGGGACAGAGGACGAAGCGATGTGCATGCACTCATCGTTCGCCTCCATCAACGCCGAAACGATCGACAGAGACCTGCGCGTCCTCAACTGTTTGGAAGCCGGCAGTCTAACGTTCATGCCCATCCATATATTCGACAAAACGGGCAAATCATCGTATGCCACGGTAATTGGGGTGGACGGAATGGCCGACGTCACCTACATCTGTCACGACCTCGCGCGCCTAATGAGGAAGCGAGGCATGTTACTGGACAGCGGCAAACTGCCTTTCGAGCGCACGCTCTTCGGATCGGGAAAGAACACGTCCTCGATTTCGGAGTGGATCGCCCTGCGAATATCCGTCTCGGACGAAATGGCTGTGCCGGTCGTCGCCATCGTGGCACACACCAATAAACAGTTTTTGCTGGGAGCCCGCGATATTCGAGCCTTGGGCGCTGTTGTCGATTACCCCCGAGACCGAATTTCTTTTTTGCGAACCCAAACAGTTTTCCGAATGATGAAGCTACCGTACGCGGGGGAGATTGTTCGGTCACCCGCAATCCTCTATCGGGCAGCCTATGAAGCACACCCCGTCGTAGCACCAATTTGCGGGTTCCGGGGGCAAGCGCTGGCGCAGAGTCGGAGTCAAGGTGGCGAGAGAGCTCTTCCACCCCTCCTCACGGCAGAGGATCTCCTCTCGCCGCCTCCTCGGCGGGCGTCGGCCGCCATCACCTTGGCCGAGGACCCATCTATGCCGAGCAACGACCCGAAACCGTCCGCGCCCGAGATCCGAGCGTTCGCAACCGGTTCCCAGCGTGTCGACCCCGGTCGAACCCACAACATCCCTGTCAAACTGAGCCAAGCGCTGAAGCCCGGAGAAGCCTTCGTCGCCACTGCGCCGAGCGTAGAGCACCTCGGCGTCGTCGCCGGAACCTGCTCGACACATGACCACTCCGACCCGACTGCGGCCGCGGTGGCCATGTCGTCGAGGGACGAAACACCGATGTCGATCCTCCCAGGTCAAGAGCTCGCACGGGGGGAAATCGTCCGCTGCCAAGAAGAAGTTCAGGTGACAACCCCGTGGCCAAGCGCCGACCCTGGAAACTCACACGCAAGCGAGCACGAGGGCACGGCCTCCTTCACGGTCTCGGTCACCAGTTATCCAACTCCAGACCCCGGAGAAACCGACGGCCAAGCACTTCGAACGTCGTCAATCAAGCCGCGCCTGCAAGCCCCCCAGACGCACGAACCGCCGAAGTCCCGAACCGCTGAACAAGCGATCATTGACAAACACCAGGCACTCTCCTGGATCCCGGAGAATGTGACGCCCGTGGTGATGTTCTTCGGCGGGATTGGAGGGGGCACCCAGGGTTTATACCGGAGCAACGAATGGCTCGGAACCGCGTACAAGGTCGTGCTCGTCATCGACGCATCCGACACCGCCAAAGAAATCCATGAGAGAAATTTTCCAGGAATACCTGTCGTCCAGCACACTCTCGGCGGTCGGTACGACAGGGTCCTTTCTCTGGTCAAAGGTTACCTGCATGAAAGCCTATGGCCCATGGCACTTTTCGTTGGCACGGCCCCATGCGTCGATTCCTCCTTGTGCAACCTTACGGCCCGCGACGCCGGGAAAGGAGTCTCCGCGACCAATTGGACCATCAAGCTCTTTCAGCTCTCCGGAGTAGGACGCTGGATCATCGAGCAGGAACCTTCCATCCGCTCGAGAATCACGCTGAGGCAAGGGTTCATCACCGTCGTCGACCTGTGGACGACGACGCCGGACCTCATGAGCACCCGTCGGCGCATGATCATCACGAGCTGGCCTCTTCAGCTCATCCGACGTCCCAAAACGTGCGGCACTATTCAAGATACCTTCGCCGCCAAACTCGGACTCGACCCTGCGCAGCCCCTCATCCAGCGCAACAACTTTGGATGCACGCGAGAGGCCACAGCACCGATATACACCATCACGCGGAACGGCGTGCGAACGGGACCCACGCCTTCGGACACCAGGGCACTCAAACTAGAAATGCTCGCGGAGGCTCTCACAATGCCAAGCGATCTCGCATGGGGCAACCTCACAGTCACGGACCGAATGAAGCATATAGCAGCCGTCATACCCCCCGTCTTCCATGGCGTATATAGTCCTCGACGCACACAACGCGCTCCCGTCCACGCTCCGCAACATCGGAATCGCGCGCCCGAACGTAGTCGTACCCACCGACAAACCCTCCGAAACATACATCGTCGAGCGCGCCCCCTTCGACCGCGCCCGCGGGGGAGCCACCGCACCCGAGCCCCGAAGCGCCCTTGTGAACCTTTCGACTCGCGCAGTTCACTGGGTGCCGAACCGCGACCTCCAGGATAAAGCGAAATGGCAACCGCCGGACCTTCCTTTAACCCCTCCGAAGCCCGCTGCATCAGGGACGATGCACTCATCTTCCCAAGGGGGTACCCGCGCGAGCAAAAACGATGCAACCTCAAAAGGCGAACCAAGGGACGGAAAACCGACCAAGGAACCAACGAGCGACAAGACAAAAGAGCACGCCCGGTTCAATTACGAGGAACGGTTTGACGTGCCATGGAAAAACGCACCCCGGGACGAAGACGGCGCACCGCTACCGCAACAGCCCAACCATCTGAAAGGGAACGAGGCCATGGTCGTCTAGAACCCCACGAAAGAAGAAGTGGACAAGGCCGTCGATGAGCTAGGCATCCCGAACAACCCTCACCTGGACGAAGATGCCAAACTCATGTTGGCGCACTGCGTTCGATACTCCTGGGCGTTCTTCGATCCCATCATGAGACCCGTGGATTCTCGACCGGTATCCCTCCGATTCAAAGACGCGGACCCAAAACCCATCAAGATGTCGCCGTACCGCCTTACTCCCGCCAAGATCGAATGTCTTCGACAGCAGATCGCCGAATGGTGCAGAGACGGAGTCATCAGACCTGCCGAATCCCCCTGGGGGTTCCCGGTCCTGATGCTCCCGAAGAAAGGTGCAGAGCTCGGAACATCCAACGCCTTCCGCGCGGCCGTCGACTTACGTCAGCTCAACGACCAGTTGGTAGGCGACAGCTGGCCGAACGTGCCGCAGGAGGACGCCCTAGCGTTCCTGGCCGGACGAAGGTTCCGGACCTCGATCGACATTCGATTGGGATACCACAACCTTCGACTGGACTCGCAGGCACAGGACGCCGTGACGATGGTCAGCCCGCTCGGAGCCCACAGCTTTCTCCGACCGCCCTTGGGAGTGAAGACCGCGGGCGCCCTCTTCTGCAGGCAGATGACAGCCGACCTCACGAAATGGATGTACCGCGACCTGGTCAGCTTCATCGACGACATCATCATGGGAACGAATAACGTCCACGATCATTTGCAGTGCCTGATCGAAGTCCTCTCCCACTTGGCCTCCAAAGGACATAGTGGCCGGACAGCCAAATTCCACTTGCTCCAAGACGAAATCGAGTTCCTTGGTCATATCTCAACTCCCGACGGATTGAAGCCTAACCCCAAAACGTCGGAAGCACGACGAAAGATGCCGATTCCTGGGACGCTGCCGAAAACCTCCCCGAAGACGCAAATCCGCTCGTTCATCGGGATGAGCAACTACTGCCGGAGATACATCAAGGACATTCAAAGATCGCGGAGCCCTTGCGACGCCGGACGTTGGAGGAAGTGCCGTTCAAATGGACGCCAGAGTGCTAAAAGGCGTGGGACACCATCATCGACGCACTAGCGGATTCCCGCGGAGTGTACCATCCGGATTACGACCTCCCCTTCCACATCAGGACCGATGCCTCCAAAGACGGTCTCGGAGCTTATCTCTTCCAAATCGTCGAAGTCCAGGACGACAAGGGTCACACCTGTCGTGAAGAACGAGTTGTCGAGTACTGGAGCCGAGCGGTGCCCAACGAGATGCGTAATTACGAGCCGCGCCGTCTGGAGCTCCTGGGAGTGATCCTGTCCCTCGAAACCTTCCGCTCGTTCATCGAAGGCCACCGAACCGTCCTCGAAACCGACCACCGGAATCTGACATTCCTCCGGAACACGACCCACTCCACCGGGCAGCTCGCCCGATGGGCAATGCGGCTGGCCAATTTCGACCCCGAACTCGGCTATAAGCCCGGCAAGTCCCCGGGAATGAGCATCCCCGACTGCCTCTCGAGGAATCCGATCGACCATGTCATCGAGACCGACGAATTCGGAGAGCCGCTCAATCACGCGTACTTGGTCGTGCAAGAGCTGCCTCTCCCCGACGGCAAAGCCGGGTGTCACGTCATCCTCAACTTGATGCAGACCGAGATACCCGAGGACCTCGAGGACCATACAGACGATCCGATGGGATACGCCGCATCGCACGCCACGCAACATCGCAAGAAAGTGGCCCTGCGCTCGTGCAAGCCACCGTTGCAAACCGACGTCGGGCTACAGAAGGAATTCATCGACAAGATCCCTGACAACATCTAACTGGAAGAGACTGCTGAAGCCCAGAAGAACGACCCTCTATGCGATAGTATCCGCGCGGGGATGAACCAAAGCGATTCTCGCCGCCGATTCGGAGCCAACGTCCGCTATGATGTATGGAAGGGAGTTTTGTACCGGTACGACATCGACCTCCGACCTGTGATCGTCGCGCCCGCAACCATGCGAGGGAGGATCATGCGCATCCACCACAGTTCGCCCATGGGAGGACATCTTGGACGCGATAGCACCGTCACCGCGATCGCCGAGCGGTTCTGGTGGCCGCGCATGTCCCACCAGGTTGGAGTCTTCGTCAACGAATGCCTAGTTTGCCAAAAGTCGCGAACCCCGGAGCCAAAGCGAAAAGGGATGCTCCAGCAGCCGATATACGACGGAGATGGCGCCGTTCTATGCATGGACCTTTTCGGACCCCTGCCGAGCGCCGGCAAGTCCACATACATCCTCGTGATGTTCGACCCGTTCTCGCACTGTCTGGTCTTGGACGTCATAAACACCAAGCACGCCGACGCCATCTTAGAATCCTTCGTGCGAAACATCCTCATTCAGGGATTTCTCCCGCGTATGATCCTCACCGACAATGGTCGCGAGTTCGTCAACCGGCTGCTACGGGCCTTCCTCGTAGAGTTCGACGTCCGGTACAGAACGACGATACCGTACCACGCACAAGCGAACCCCGCGGAGCGAGTCAATCGGTTCCTCAAGGCATTCCTCCGAGCCTGCCTCGAGGGTCGCAGCATCACCGACTGGCCGGCCTTCGTCCGCTACGTGTCGTTCTGCTACAACCGAAAGTTCATCCCCGGCACGCAAATCTCCCGTCCATGTTGCGCCGGAACCGGCAGCCGATGTTGCCCACGGACTACACCCTGTTGGTTCAGCCCGATCCTGTTCTGCCGCGACCCCGATCCGACGCGCGACTGGAGATAAAGCAAAACTTCCAGTATTACTCGAAAGTCGTCGCGGAAGCACATGAGCAGGCCAAGAAGACGCAGAAGCTCGCGTACGACGCCGATCACATCGACGTCGAATACAACGTCAACTCGCACGTGCTGCTGTACATTCCGCAGTCCCAACACAAGTTGCGACCGGAGTGGCGCGGGCCCTTTCTCATCACCGAGCGCCTCTCACCCGTCTCGTACAAGATCCGATCGGTTTACGGAGCCGCCGAAGAGCGAATCGCATCGGTCCAACAGATCACCCCAGTATCGATGCCTCCCGCACTCGACGCCACGATCCGTCTTCCGAGACCCGGATTCCGCGACGAGTATGAGCGCGGCAAGCTCGTCATTTTCCGCATCCCGTCGGCCCGAGACCCCGATTGGCGCAAGAAGCTCTACGTCGCCGAGGTTTTCGAGGACTATGATGATCTTCAAGACCGAGTCGCTCTCCACTTTTACTCCGACCTGGGCCCGCGCGACGACCCATCGTATTTCGACCCGACCTCGCCGCTTGAAGGTCGCACGCCGAGCCCGGAATTCAAGACGGCACTCGGTCGCAGCTTCACTCGCACCGAGAAATTAACACCTCAATGCACCCCTTGCGTAACCGACTTCGCCCCGGACGAGATCGACGCCCGGGTTCCCCGGTTCAAGCTCCAGGGTAAATCAGTTCCTCCCCCGATCGTCCAGCGAGTCAAAAATATTCTCGCGCATCACGCGCGCCAAGAACAAGAACAACTCCAAGCTCAACAACGCGCTCATCAGACGCGCACTCAAGTCCCGTCCACCGACGATCCGCGCCGAAACTCTCTTCAGTCGCACCACCGCCGTCGCTGAGGACAGCTCCTATCAAAGCAGGGGAGTCCTGTGGCGGTAACCCTTACACCGCCATCCTCACCCCTAGTTCTATCGAGTTCTCTACCCCACTTCCCGTTTACCATACCCTTACCCTGATCGCCGACCGCATGGTTGCTATGGAGGACGGTGCCTCATGAATCCTGAGCCTTGCGAGGGCATCCGCCCTCCCGGCGTAGGTTGGCACCTATTCGCCTCTCGGGCTGGCCGGTTGGCAGCCGGAACGTTCGCAGTGGGACGGGGTATGGCCGGGGGGCGAAGACGGAAGGTTATCGACGAGTTGGTTGTCAGTCACATCGCGGTCTCCTCGTCGCATGGCGACAAACTTGATGATCACTCTCCGCCGACCCACCTTTCGGCGCCCCTCGTCTACAGGCCCGTGATTCCGGACTGGCTCCTGTCGGTCCGGCCTGGCTCCCATGCTCGGCAGAGGTCTGAAGTTAGTTAGTTAGTTACTTACTTCCCGTTTACTGGACTCTACTTCAACCGCTGACGCACGTATTGCAACGCCACCAGGCGTTTCCCTCGTTCAAATCGACTAATCTCAACCATAAATCATTTCACGAGTCTCCGGATTGAAGCTCGTGGGCAGTTCGAAGGTTGATCGACAGGAAGGAAGCGCTTCTCAACCCGCTCGGCACCCTCGAGACGTCGAGGGCACAGTCGAAGCAGGGTAAGAAGTCCGCGCGCATAATCCTTTCCTGCCGCAGGTGGTGGAGGTAAACGTTAGATAGCTATCGGGATGGCCGCTCCTCATGGTCCGCACGCGGTTTCTTAAATCCTTGGGCTCTAACCCACGGATCAGTTAGTCGATGATGTCGACATCGTCCAACGTGCGTGTGGATGTGGAAATAAAGGCCAACGCTACCGTCTGAAATTTCGCGCCATACGTCTGCACATGTCGCTCTCTGCTCTTTTTGGGAACCGACGCTTGCAAAGAGCTGTCTTTAGATAGTTCGGAACTTGTCGACTCTTCATGTGGGTGGTCTTGATTCTTGGTGGGACATTGCACGTGGAGATCGTCGCTGGTGGTAGGGGAACGGTCGCCGGTGTTGAATGTACGCCCTCGCAACTCGGACGCCGGGAGGTGGTCGAGTTGGAACGAACCAGGTGGCTGATAAGGCGAGTGGGCGCAAAGGGGTTCAGGGGGTGCCAGAGAGGCGAAGAGTGATTTGGCAGAGGAGGAGGGGCCAGAGATGGCGGGATGTGGAGAACAGAGAGACGGAGTGGGTGGTGAACCAGGAGAACCGGGTCCAGGGCATCCGTGGAGGTGGTGATGATACTCTGGGAGAATCGGGGAGAGGCATTGGAGGTTGGTTCGGAAGGGGATGAAGGTTGGTTGTGGATGGGGAAAGGAGGTAAAAGGTGCGATGCAGCATCTGGGGTGGGGTGGGTGGCATCCAATGAGGTAAGAATGGTTTGGAGGGCGGCGTTGATGTCAAGGTGGGAGCTGCGGATGTCAGCGTGGGCAGTTTCGAGTGCCTTGAGCTGGGTGTGGGTGAGATGGAGTTCGGCGTGGGTGGAGACGAGTTCGCCGGCTTGGATGGCGAGCTGGGCAGTGGCGAAAGCCAGGGCGGCGTCGGTGATGTTGAGTTTGGCGGCAGTGGAGGACAAAGCATTGTCCTTGCGAATGAGCGTGGCCTTGGTTGCGGCCAATTCAGCGGTTTGGGAGCGGAACGCAGCCAAAAAAACGATTCATTTCTCGACACTTCACCCGGGCCCTACTTTCTGTTCTTTTGCTAATGTATGCGCCAAAAGCACTGCTATTCATGAACGGTTTTGCGCCCACATCTCTCGGCGTGCATGAGAGCGGTTGTGTCTGGTGTAGAAGATTACGGTAGTTAGGGGAGTTTGAGGTACCTCTCGAGGTCGAGTTCCGTGGTGGCATACAGTGGTAGTGAAAGTAGCCACGGTAATATATAACAATCGTTAACTATGGATGTTCGGAGCCACTAGGTAATGTAAGGAGTGGGAAAAAGATACGAAATTAAGACAGATCTCGACTTACTTTCTTTTCTTTTGCCCTCCCCTCGACCCAAACCCTGCCCTAGAAGATATAACGATCAGAATCGTGACGCCACGCGCGAACTTCCGAACCGAGCACTGTGGATTGTGCACTACGCCCTCCTCCTCATTATCATGGCAACGACCGATGCGCCGTCCTCCTCCGCCACCGCCGCCTACAGAGACCTCGCCGACGACGAAATTCTCGCGCTCTGGCGCGATCGCAACGAACGATGCGAACGCTGTTCGGCCGAGGGATGCGACGCCTGCTGCCGGACCGGGCGCCGATTCTCGACCAAGCACGACGGCTACAGGTACATGTACGGCCGCCAACGTCGAATCAACGCCGCGCGCCTCCTCCGGACCGACGCGAACGACGCCGCGACGAACGCGCATCCGGCGCCCGTCGGACACGTACGGACGGTCGACGGTCCTCCGGAGCCTCGCGTCGTCCCGGCCGCGCCCGCTCCCGACGCGACCTTGCCCGCCGCCACCCGCGCGACCGCCGTCGACGACGCCGCGGCTACGTACCGGAGCTTCACCGATGCCCAGATCCTCCACTTCTGGCAATACCGCGAGGACGCGTGCGCGTCGTGCGCGGGACGCGGCTGCGACTCCTGCTATCGAACGGGGTACCGTTTTACGTTCAAGCACGCCGGCTACAGATACGTCCGCGACCGCCACCGCCGCATCGCGGCGCGCCACGCGGCTTCGCCCGAGGAGACCGCGGCGGCGCGACGCACGAACGCGGAACAGCAACGCCAGTCGCGAGCGCGCGCGGACGCGCGGGGGGACCGCGACGCTCGCCTGGCGAGCAATGCGGCCGAGCAGCGCGAATCGCGCAAGCGCGCCAACGAACGAGGGGACCGCGACGCCCGGCTCGCAACCAACGCCCAGGAACAACGCGAGTCGCGCCAACGAACCGACGACCACGGCCAGCGCGCCGCGCGGCTCGCCGCCCACGCCACAGAACAGCGACGCGCCCGCCAAAATGTCGTCAACGAAGTGCGGCGACGCCCGACCTTTGTCGCCCGCTGCGCCCTCGACGACTTCGACGAGAGAACCGTCCCTACGCACGACGCCGGCGCGATGGACAAAGTCTATCCGCACTGCTTCGCGCTTTACTGGCAGTCGGAGGAGACGACCAAAAACAAATACAACCGGTGCTGCTCGGGGGGCACCGTCGTGCTTCCCGAAAAACAAATACAACCGGTGCTGCTCGGGGGGCACCGTCGTGCTTCCCGACCCTCCGAACCCGCCTCCGGAGTTCGTCCATCTCATCACGACCCCCCACGCCACCGAACACGCCTTCAGAGCCGACGCCCGCAAGCTCAACAACGCTTTCACGTTCGCGAGCATGCAGGTCCACGACGAGCGCCCGTTCGCCAGAAGCAACACGACCTCGAGCAATCGGTGCCCCATCAGCGCCCTGCGCATCTCGGGGCAAATACACCACCGCCTGGGCTCCTTGCGGCCGCGGGCCGGCGAGGCGCCGATGTTCGCGCAGACGTACCTGCTCGATCCTGGCACGCAACTCCAGCACCGCCTCCAGTCGTCGCTCCTGAACGATCACGTGGTCCGCACGGTCCAGGCAGTCATCCTAGCCAACAACCGCTTCGTCCGAACGTTTCGACACGCCGACGCCTACATCAACAGCGCGAACGCCGACGCCAGGGAGAGGGAGAAGTGCATATTGATGGCGCCCGTTCGAGGTCGACGGCCGGGGTGGCGGCGCCGGCGCCGGCGCCGGCGCGGAGTTGACCACCGGCGACGTCGAGGACATGTATTTCGAAGCTACGGATGATGGCGATGAAAGTGACGGCGAGGGGAACGGCGAGGCCGGCAATGAAAAGAGCTCGAAAGAGACGCCGGACACCGACCAGCGTGAGGCCGCTGACATCCAGGACGAGCGCCTCAAGTCCGAGGGGGCGCCGCGGTGGCTCAAATCGACCGACGTTCCGAGGCTCGGTGGGTTGAAGAAAAGCGAGCAGCTGAAGATCAACAGCTCGCGCATGATCCACGTATTTGATGCCACGCGGGAGAGCGCAGTGGATGCGCGACCGGGCGTTGACAAAGATGTTATGGAGCTGTACCGAGAATTCCACATTGATTGCGATGATGTTGATGTTCAGACGGCACTCGACTGGTTCTGCAAAGAATGCCCGTCGTACAAGAATGCCTTCTTCTTCTTTTACGTCGAGCTAGAATTATTGGTGGTGCCATTCCGCGAGTATGTCGAAGGCGACGCGCTGCCGCTTCATCAACGTCTCCCACACTTCATTTTGCTTTTTACCTGCCACACAAACGAGAAACGTGGCGACAAGCCAGGCTCGTACTGTGGTTGCTTTCCCACGTCTCGGCGATGCTCTACTGGAAAGAAGACCGCGAAGAGACTCCGCGATTCCACGGCTGGCCTTGCAAGGAATTATTTCATCTCCAAGGCCTCGTGACGTCATGCGCCTATCGTGTTGCAAAAAACTCAAAATCTTCGGCCTTCGGCCAACCCTAGAAGCGTTCGGCGACGAGCATCCTTCGCAGGTCCCGTCGGTCCCATCGTACCAGCACCTTGGTCGTACTCGCCCTGGGTGTCCCCGAGCAAGAAACGCGACGCGGCGAGGTGGAAATCGGTTGACACGGCTGTTTATTGTGAGCGACGAAACCCTCATTCGGCCCGTTTTGGGGCGCAGCGTCGCCCCCAGAGGCCTGTTTAGAGCTTCACGCAAACTAAGTCCTCGGCACATACCACCGAGGGCCTGGACGGCTGCGCGCTCTATGGGGACTTGTACTTTGGCTGCTGTTTGTGAATTCCTGGCCCACGATGCCACCGAAGTTTCGTCTCCGCGTGGATGACCCGGCTGTTGCTGCAGTGCATGGAACACCCACCAACCGACGCGCCTGGTCTGATAGCCTTTTGAAAGAGACTCTCGAGCGACGCGGGGTTGCTGGCGTCACCGAACTCTCGTACAATCGATCCTCGGCATCAACCGCAAACACAGCAGGCCCGAGATCCTCGAACATCAGGAACGCGCTCGCATACTGAGCTTCCGACCGACGCTCGACGCCTTTAATGCCTTCAACGCGAAAAAAATCACCGACGTCATCGCCGCCTTTGAGAGAGGCGAGGTCGACGAGCATATGCACGTCGACAAGGTTGCTGTCGTGCTCGCGCGCCTCCCGGGCATAATCAAGAATTTCGAGCAGCGCCTCGCCAGTGCAGAGTGGCCCAAGGACGACGCTACCAAAGTACGCGAGGCGCAGCAAAAGAAGGACGAGATCGCGCGCGCGCTGGAAGAGCTGAAGCAAAACACCTACAACTCGCTTCGCAAGCTCACCACCATTGAACTGTACACGTACCTCTCCCGGATCGACTTCAAAGGCCGCTGCAAGCTCACGTTGAAGGCCCAACGTTTTGACACGCGGTGCGACCGCCTCGAGCTCGGCCCGCCACCGGCCGAGGAGTCCAAGGCTCCGACAAAAGCGTCCGAAAAAATCGTCCACCGACACATCAGTTTAGCGCTTAGTATGTATCTAAGACGCTGTGTGACGTGGTACTAGTGAGGGTAAGGCACAATTAACCTTCTTGTTTCTGAAGCGCCAAAAGTTTAGTATGTATGTGACGTGTTACGGGTTAGGGTAACTAACTAACTAACTTCAGACCTCTCCCGAGCATGGGAGCCAGGCCGGACCGACAGGAGCCAGTCCGGAATCACGGGCCTGTAGACGAGGAGCGCCGAAAGGTCGGTCGGCGGAGAGTGACCATCAAGCTTGTCGTCATGCGACGAGGAGACCGCGATGTGACTGACAACCAACTCGTCGATAACCTTCCGTCTTCGCCCCCCGGCCATACCCCGTCCCACTGCGAACGTTCCGGCTGCCGACCGGCCCGCCCGGGAGGCGAATAGGTGCCAACCTACGCCGGGAGGGCGGATGCCCTCGCAAGGTTAGGGTAAGGCTAAATAAACCTGTCTTCCTAACTACTAATCGACAGATGTTTGTCTGTCTGTTTGTTTGTCTGTCTGTTTGTTTGTCCCTGGATTTAGGGTAAGGATCAGGTAGGCGCGAGAGTAAGGATCAGGTAGGCGCGAGAGCCAGACAGTGATCCTCCAAGCCGTCTACGGCGACCTCGCAGACTATTTCCACGACCCGCGGCGGCTGTTTTAGCCAGCGCGCCATTCTCACGCCCCGTCGAAACGATGTTGTCGATGCTGACAACGCGCGCATGACCGCGGCCTTTTTTTCCCGGATACGAGGCGTCGGAGTTCTTTTCGGCCGACTAGGTTGGGTCGGAAGACGACGCCTCGCTCTTTATAGTCGAGTTTTCGACTCCCTGACAACCAACGGCATGCTGACTTTGATCGCGAGGTTAAAGTCTTCGCAACCTCGACCCGTCGCACGGCCTCTGCAACGGTACCAGATACATGATCGATCGTGTCGTTGTCACCGAGGCTCCTCCAACCTGTATCGCTTAAGGCCCGCCTACGCCAAACGATCAACAAGAGCCAGGGCCAGACGTCCCGCGAGGTCGGCGTCCTCTTGGCGAAGCCCGTCTTCTGCCACGTCCAGCTCTACGTGGCTCTCTGTCGATCGGCAACCCCGAGGATATCCTCTTCTGGGTCGACGACTCCGCCCTACCCCACACGCTGCGCAATACCGATAAGCCCTCCCGGCGTCTACACGCGCACTATAGGTGAACTTACTGGGACCACGTGAACTTACTGGGGTTAGAGATTGGGACTAGGTGGACTGAGTGACCAGGTGAAACTGGGACCAGGTGAACATACTGGGGTTTTCAGAGTAAAGGGTTTTTGGAGTGAACTCAAAGGTTGGCGGCGCGTGCGGACCAAAGCAGCTTAGGTTGGCGGAGGCGAGAGCGACGAGCTCAAAGGAGTTGGTTAGAGCTAGGTGAACTTACTGACCAGGTGAACTTAACAGAAACAGGTGAACTTGATGGGGTTAGAGATTGGGAGTAGGTGAACTTACTGGCCTGCACTTGTCCTAACTACTAATCGACAGATGTTTGTCTGTCTGTCTGTCTGTCCCTCGATTTAGGGTAAGGATCAGGTAGGCGCGAGAGTAAGGATCAGGTAGACGCGAGAGCCAGATAGTGATCCTCCAAGCCGTCTACGGCGACCTCGCAGACTATTTCCACGACCCGCGGCGGCTCTTTCAGCGCGCCATTCTCACGCCCCGTCGAAACGATGTTGTCGATGCTGACAACGCGCGCATGACCGCGGCCTTTTTTTCCCGGATACGAGGCGTCGGAGTTCTTTTCGGCCGACTAGGCTGGGTCGGAAGACGACGCCTCGCTCTTTACAGTAGAGTTTTCGACTCCCTGACAACCAACGGCATGCTGACTTTGATCGCGAGCTTAAAGTCTTCGCAACCTCGACCCGTCGCACGGCCACTGCAACGGTACCAGATACATGATCGATCGTGTCGTTGTCACCGAGGCTCCTCCAACCTGTATCGCTTAAGGCCCGCCTACGCCAAACGATCAACAAGAGCCAGGGCCAGACGTCCCGCGAGGTCGGCATCCTTTTGCCCAAACCCGTCTTCTGCCACGTCCAGCTCTACGTGGCTCTCTGTCGATCGGCAACCCCGAGGATATCCTCTTCTGAGTCGACGACTCCACCCTACCCCACACGTGCTGCGCAATACCGATAAGCCCCCTCCCGGCGTCTACACGCGCACTATAGGTGAACTTACTGGGACCAGGTGAACTTACTGGGGTTTGAGATTGGGACTAGGTGAACTGAGTGACCAGGTGAAACTGGGACCAGGTGAACATACTGGGGTTTTTAGAGTAAAGGGTTTTTAGAGTAAACTCAAAGGTTGGCGGCGCGTGCGGATCAAAGCAGCTTAGATTGGCGGAGGCGAGAGCGACGAGCTCAAAGGATTGGTGTGAGCTGGGTGAACTTACTGACCAGGTGAACTTATACGAAACTTACTGGGACAAGGTGAACTTACTGGGGTTAGAGATTGGGACTAGGTGAACTTACTGGCCTGCACTTGTCCTAACTACTAATCGACAGATGTTTGTCTGTCTGTCTGTTTGTTTGTCTGTCTGTCTGTTTGTCCCTCGATTTAGGGTAAGGATCATGTGGGCCCGCGAGCCACACATTGATCCTCCAAGCCGTCTACGGCGACCTCGCAGACTATTTCCACGACCCGCGGCGGCTCTTTCAGCGCGCCATTCTCACGCCCCGTCGAAACGATGTTGTCGATGCTGACAACGCGCGCATGGCCGCGGCCTTTCCCGGAGACGAGGCGTCGGAGTTCTTTTCGGCAGACCAGGTTGGGTCGGAAGACGACGCCTCGCTCTTTACAGTAGAGTTTTCAACTCCCTGACAACCAACTGCATGCTGACTTTGAGCGCGAGCTTAAGGTCTTCGCAACCTCGACCCGTCCCACGGCCACTGTAACGGTACCAGATGCATGATCGATCGTGTCGTTGTCACCGAGGCTCCTCCAACCAGTATCCCTTAAGCCCCACCGCGCCAAACGATCAACAAGAGCCAGGGGCAGACGCCCCGCAAGGTCGGCGTCCTCTTGCCCAAGCCCGTCTTCTGCCACTTCCAGCTCTACGTGGCTCTCTGTCGATCGGCAACCCCGAGGATATGCTCTTCTGAGTCGACGACTCCACCCTACCCCACACGTGCTGCGCAATACCGATAAGCCCCCTCCCGGCGTCTACACGCGCACTGTAGGTGAACTTACTGGGGCCAGGTGAACTTACTGGGGTTTGAGATTGGGACTAGGTGAACTGAGTGACCAGGTGAACTTACTGGGACCAGGTGAACTTACTGGGTTTTTTTTGACAACTCAACCTCAAAGGTTGGCGGCGCGTGCGGATCAAAGCAGCTTGGATTGGCGGGGGTGAGAGCGACGAGCTCAAAGGAGAGTGGAGTGAGTGGGTGTGAGCACGAGTGGGTTTACGCCGGGTTAGAGATTGGGACTAAGTGAACTAACTGACCAGGTGACTTACTGAGGCGAGGCGAACTTACTAGGGTTAGAGATTGGGACTAAGTGAACTAACTGACCAGGTGACTTACTGAGGCGAGGTGAACTTACTAGGGTTAGAGATTGGGACTAGGTGAACTTACTGGCCTGCACTTGTAACTACTAATCGACAGATGTTTGTCTGTCTGTCTGTCTGTTTGTTTGTTTGTTTGTCCCTCGATTTAGGGTAAGGATCAGGTAGGCGCGAGAGTAAGGATCAGGTAGGCGCGAGAGCCAGACAGTGATCCTCCAAGCCGTCTACGGCGACCTCGCAGACTATTTCCACGACCCGCGGCGGCTCTTTCAGCGCGCCATTCTCACGCCCCGTCGAAACGATGTTGTCGATGCTGACAACGCGCGCATGACCGCGGCCTTTTTTTCCCGGAGACGAGGCGTCGGAGTTCTTTTCGGCTGACTAGGCTGGGTCGGAAGACGACGCCTCGCTCTTTACAGTAGAGTTTTCAACTCCCTGACAACCAACGGCATGCTGACTTTGATCGCGAGCTTAAAGTCTTCGCAACCTCGACCCGTCGCACGGCCACTGCAACGGTACCAGATACATGATCGATCGTGTCGTTGTCACCGAGGCTCCTCCAACCTGTATCCCTTAAGGCCCGCCGACGCCAAACGATCAACAAGAGCCAGGGCCAGACGCCCCGCGAGGTCGGCGTCCTCTTGCCCAAGCCCGTCTTCTGCCGTGTCCAGCTCTACGTGGCTCTCTGTCGATCGGCAACCCCGAGGATATCGTCTTCTGAGTCGACGACTCCACCCTACCCCACACGTGCTGCGCAATACCGATAAGCCCCCTCCCGGCGTCTACACGCGCACTGTAGGTGAACTTAGTGGGACCAGGTGAACTTACTGGAACCAGGTGAACTTACTGAGGTTAGAGATTGGGACTAGAAGAACTTAGTGACCAGGTGAACTACCTGAGACCAAGTGTGAACTTACTGGGGCTTTTAGAGTAAACTCAAAGCTTAGCGGCGTGTGCGGATCAAAGCAGCTTTGATTGGCGGGGGTGAGAGCGACGAGCTCGCAGGAGAGTGGGGTGAGTGTGGGTTTACGCCGAACTTACTGGGGTTAGAGATTGGGTTTACACCGATTTTACTGGGGTTAGAGATTGGGACTAGGTGAACTTACTGGCCTGCACTTGTAACTACTAATCGACAGATGTTTGTCTGTTTGTCTGTCTGTCCCTCGATTTAGGGTAAGGATCAGGTAGGCGCGAGAGTAAGGATCAGGTAGGCGCGAGAGCCAGACAGTGATCCTCCAAGCCGTCTACGGCGACCTCGCAGACTATTTCCACGACCCGCGGCGGCTCTTTCAGCGCGCCATTCTCACGCCCCGTCGAAACGATGTTGTCGATGCTGACAACGCGCGCATGACCGCGGCCTTTTTTTCCCGGAGACGAGGCGTCGGAGTTCTTTTCGGCTGACTAGGCTGGGTCGGAAGACGACGCCTCGCTCTTTACAGTAGAGTTTTCAACTCCCTGACAACCAACGGCATGCTGACTTTGATCGCGAGCTTAAAGTCTTCGCAACCTCGACCCGTCGCACGGCCACTGCAACGGTACCAGATACATGATCGATCGTGTCGTTGTCACCGAGGCTCCTCCAACCTGTATCCCTTAAGGCCCGCCGACGCCAAACGATCAACAAGAGCCAGGGCCAGACGCCCCGCGAGGTCGGCGTCCTCTTGCCCAAGCCCGTCTTCTGCCACGTCCAGCTCTACGTGGCTCTCTGTCGATCGGCATCTCCGAGGATATACTCATCTGGGTCGACGACTCCACCCTACCCCACACGTGCTGCGCAATACCGATAAGCCCCCTCCCGGCGTCTACACGCGCACTGTAGGTGAACTTAGTGGGACCAGGTGAACTTACTGGAACCAGGTGAACTTACTGAGGTTAGAGATTGGGACTAGAAGAACTTAGTGACCAGGTGAACTACCTGAGACCAAGTGTGAACTTACTGGGGCTTTTAGAGTAAACTCAAAGCTTAGCGGCGTGTGCGGATCAAAGCAGCTTTGATTGGCGGGGGTGAGAGCGACGAGCTCGCAGGAGAGTGGGGTGAGTGTGGGTTTACGCCGAACTTACTGGGGTTAGAGATTGGGTTTACACCGATTTTACTGGGGTTAGAGATTGGGACTAGGTGAACTTACTGGCCTGCACTTGTAACTACTAATCGACAGATGTTTGTCTGTTTGTCTGTCTGTCCCTCGATTTAGGGTAAGGATCATGTAGGCGCGAGAGTAAGGATCAGGTAGGCGCGAGAGCCGGACAGTGATCCTCCAAGCCGTCTACGGCGACCTCGCAGACTATTTCCACGACCCGCGGCGGCTCTTTCAGCGCGCCATTCTCACGCCCCGTCGAAACGATGTTGTCGATGCTGACAACGCGCGCATGACCGCGGCCTTTTTTTCCCGGAGACGAGGCGTCGGAGTTCTTTTCGGCTGACTAGGCTGGGTCGGAAGACGACGCCTCGCTCTTTACAGTAGAGTTTTCAACTCCCTGACAACCAACGGCACGCTGACTTTGATCGCGAGCTTAAAGTCTTCGCAACCTCGACCCGTCGCACGGCCACTGCAACGGTACCAGATACATGATCGATCGTGTCGTTGTCACCGAGGCTCCTCCAACCTGTATCGCTTAAGGCCCGCCTACGCCAAACGATCAACAAGAGCCAGGGCCAGACGCCCCGCGAGGTCGGCGTCCTCTTTCCCAAGCCCGTCTTCTGCCACGTCCAGCTCTACGTGGCTCTCTGTCGATCGGCATCTCCGAGGATATACTCATCTGGGTCGACGACTCCACCCTACCCCACACGTGCTGCGCAATACCGATAAGCCCCCTCCCGGCGTCTACACGCGCACTATAGGTGAACTTACTGGGACCACGTGAACTTACCGGGGTTTGAGATTGGGACTAGGTGAACTGAGTGACCAGGTGACACTGGGACCAGGTGAACATACTGGGGTTTTTAGAGTAAAGGGTTTTTAGAGTAAACTCAAAGGTTGGCGGCGCGCGCGGATCAAAGCAGCTTAGATTGGCGGAGGTGAGAGCGACGAGCTCAAAGGAGTTGGTGTGAGCTAGGTGAACTTACTGACCAGGTGAACTTATATGAAACTTACTGGGACCAGGTGAACTTACTGTGGTTAGAGATTGGGACTAGGTGAACTTACTGGCCTGCACTTGTCCATTTCTAATGCACCAGAGAGAGATTTTTTTCTGATGCGCCAGATGTAAGGTACTCCTGGTGATGTGGTTCGGTGAAGCTAGCCGTTAAATGGCATGTTTGAGCAAGGTTCCAACTTCAAGGGTTTGAAGAGGAGGCGGTCTCTCCCGCGATCAAGGGAGAGACGCAAGCTCGGCACCAGCAGCGAAAGTGATGCCGTAGATGAATTCGATTATGACAACCAGGCTGCGGTCGCCACGAGGTGCAAGGACGAGGAATGCAACGCGGCAAGTCCCGGCGACGCACGTTCCACGATCGAAGCCAAAGACGACAATGCGTTCACCACCACCGGTGAAAATGATGCGGTGAATGAATGCGAGGATGACAACCAGGTAGTGGATGACAACCACGGTGTGGCGCGACGGGACCAATCGCCAACCTCTGCGGCGATCGCGACCTGGCACAAGCATCGCCAGCGTTGGCGTCACAACGCCGAGCACAAGAAATGCGTGGGACTCGCGATCGCGTCGCAGGGCGGAGGCTGCACCATGGCGGGGGCCATCGTCTGTATGGGTATGTATGGGTATCAGACCCGTTGTTGCGGCGCGAACCGCAAGACCCTGCTGCCAAAGTCCACGAAACAAAGATCTCGTGATCTGCTTCATACCGGAGGGCATCGTCGTCATATACAATGTCACCGTTGTTGCGGTGCGAACCGCAAGACACTGCCGCCAAAGTCCACGAGACAAAAGATATCGCGCTATACGACACCACGCACGAGATGCTCGCACTCACACCACCACTTCAAGCGTGCCACGGCTATGAGCCCCTCACACCCCCCGTGGAAATATAACTAACTAACTACCTGACCAGCCATGGCGGGTGGGATAAGGGTCACTGGGCGATGAGACGGGGTGGGTAGAGTGGGGGATTGAGGACGAGTTGAATTGTTGTCTCCAGTTCTCACCGGTCTGAGCGAGGGAGGGGCAGGGGTTTGTGAGTATATTGAACTCGGAGTGCCTTGTTGAGACCACGGCCGTATGTGAGATGTGGGGACCTGCGAGGACGTTTGGAGGCGCACCGGGAGGTGAGCATTTTCCGAGTGAGGCGATGCGAGGGAATGCGGGCAACGTGCATGTATAGACTACGTCGTACGCATACATATAGCTCCACCACGGAGTACTGCCCCGTGGCTCGACACACCAAATCTAGAGTCTACGTCCGTAGAGCTCTACATATCATAAAAAAGACATGTATATCAAAAAAAGCAGACGTATGGGTACTGGGAAAAGAATAAAGTCTGCGCCTCTCAACTCGTCTGTCTTTAAAGGTCGACTGTTGTTTGTCTTTAAAGGTCGACTGCCAAGAGGGGGGGGTGGTGGTGCATGAAGGGTGTGTGTGGTTTTGTGGGGTAGGAGGGATGTGCCTGACGGGCGTAGATAGGTATGCGGGCCCTAGTCGGGGCCATCGCCGAGTCGTGGGGCAGGCGAAGAGAGGACGGTCCCCGCCCGTAGGTCGTACGCATGCTCCGCCGGACGTATGTGCGACGAAGGGTTACGTCCTGCTGGGATCGGGCGGCCTGCGTGGGGCTCCCCGAGGCGGCGACATGGGTGAGGGCGGTGAGGGCACAGCGCGCCCGGCCCAATGCGTTGGCTGTGGCGTTAGGAGAATTTAGGCCTACCTGGCGTGCCTTCGAATCCTGGCTCGCCGCTCGCGTCCGCGCCCTTGATGGAGTCACTGGACGAGGATGACCGTTCTCTCGCCACACAACCACAAACAACTTCCGTGCCTGGTCCTCACAACTTGAGGATCGGCTGTTGCTTTATGATTAAGAACACTTGAATCACAGAAATCAGGGAAGATGATGTCATAGAGAAAACTGACATCATCAGAACGGAGTAGGGTGCCCCTGATAGGGGGGGGGGGGTCTAGAAGAGGGGTAAGCCTTAGGAGGCGAGAGTTGCCGCCACAGGACTCCCCTGGTAAGAATTCGAGCTGCCCCAGCGAGCTGCTAGCGCGAGGAGCGCGGCTTCGCCTTACGAGCATCTCGTGAACGAATCTTGTTGTAAACGCGGGTGATGATCGGTTCAGGAACTCGACCACTGCGTAAAGTAAACTTGGGGATCAACACATCAATCTCGTGCGGAGCGAAATCCGGGACTCAAGGAGTTGTGTTGGATGAGATTCTGGACTTGTCGGTGAAACTGCGACCTTCAACGTCCTTGAACTCGGGCTTGAGTTTGCGGTGCGAAAGGTGAGAGGTCGGCTTGAAATAAGCGACATCATCGTTCGGACTCAAATCGGAATAGACATGTAGAGCAACACGATCATTCTGGTAATCGTAAGGCTCGTAAACTTCGGCAACATAAATCTTCTTGCGCCAATCAGAGCCCTTCCGGTCAGGAATCCGGAAAACAACAAACTTCCCGTGCTGATAATCATCACGGAAGGTTTCGTCGGGTTTGCATATGGTTTGATCAACGATCGTAGGTACCATCACAGGCGTGATCTGACTGACGTGAACACGTCGTTCTTCGGGCGGAGAGTCGAGAGACTCAATCCTATAGGTGACCGGGAAAAGGCGTCCTAACTACTAATCGACAGATGTTTGTTTGTTTGTTTGTTTGTTTGTTTGTTTGTTTGTCTGTCCCTCGATTTAGGGTAAGGATCAGGTAGGCGCGCGAGCCAGCCATTGATCCTCCAAGCCGTCTACGGCGACCTCGCAGACTGTTTCCACGACCCGTGGCGGCTCTTTCAGCGCGCCATTCTCACGCCCCGTCGAAACGATGTTGTCGATGCTGACAACGCGCGCATGACCGAGGCCTTTTTTTCCCGGAGACGAGGCGTCGGAGTTTCTTTCGGCAGACTAGGTTGGGTCGGAAGCCGACGCCTCGCTCTTTACAGTCGAGTTTTCGACTCCCTGACAACCAACGGCATGCTGACTTTGATCGCGAGCTTAAAGTCTTCGCAACCTCGACCCGTCGCACGGCCACTGCAACGGTACCAGGTACATGATTGATCGTGTCGTGTCACCGAGGCTCCTCCAACCTGTATCCCTTAAGGCCCGCCGACGCCAAACGATCACCAAGAGCCAGGGCCAGACGCCCCGCGAGGTCGGCGTCCTCTTGCCCAAGCCCGTCTTCTGCCACGTCCAGCTCTACGTGGCTCTCTGTCGATCGGCAACCCCGAGAATATGCTCTTCTTGGTCGACGACTCCACCCTACTCCACGCGTGCTGCGCAATACCGATAAGCCCCCTCCCGGCGTCTACACGCGCACTGTAGGTTAACTTACTGGGACCAGGTGAACTTACTGGAACCAGGTGAACTTACTGGGGTTAGAGATTGGGACTAGGTGAACTTAGTGACCAGGAGAACTTACTGAGACCAAGTGTGAACTTACTGGGGCTTTTAGAGTAAACTCAAAGCTTAGCGGCGTGTGCGGATCAAAGCAGCTTAGATTGGCGGGGGTGAGAGCGACGAGCTCGAAGGAGTGGGTGTGAGCACGAGTGGGTTTACGCCGAACTTACTGGGGTTAGAGATTGGGCTTACACCGAATTTACTGGGGTTAGAGATTGGGACTAGGTGAACTTAACGGGATTAGGTGAACTTACTGGGGTTAGAGATAGGTGAACTTACTGGCCTGCACTTGTTCCTTGATAATAAACGGTCCGCGCCATTCCGGTCGAAGTTTGTTCTGAAGGAAAGGAATGTAGAGCAAAACGTGCGACCCTTCCTTGTATTCAACATCCACATGATCGGCATTGTAGGCCAATCGTTGTTTCTTCAAAGCTTTATCACGAGCCTCGCGGACGATCTTCGTATAATACTTCGATCGTTCACGAGTGTCGGCGACTGCATCAGAGCGCGTCTTGGGCAACATTCGCGTATCAAAATCCATAAGCGTGTAGTCAGTAGGCAGCATCGGCTGACGGTTCAGGCGCAGCATAAAGGGAGAAATCTGCGTGCCTGGAAAAAACTTGCGGTTATAACAAAACGCAATATAATGAGCAAAGTCGGGCCAATCCGTTATGTTCCGGCCCTGAAGGCAAGCACGGAGGAAGGCCTTGATAAATCGGTTAACACGCTCAGCCGGGTTCGACTGGGCATGATAAGGAATCGTAGTTTGGTATCGTGTGTTGAAGAAATGGCAAAACTCGCGCATCAACTTGTTCACAAACTCTTTACCGTTGTCGGTACGAATCATCTGGGGCAAGTAGCCCCTGAGGAGGATGTTAATGACAAAAGACTCGAGGACGGACTCAGCAGTCTTATCGTTCAAAACATCCAGAATCAAGAAATGCGAGAACGGATCAAAAAATACTAGAAGATACGTCTCGGGGCCAATGCTGGGCAAGGGTCCAAATAAATCCATTGCAGAGAACAGCGCCATCACCATCGTATACGGGCTGTTGCAATAGTCCAGCTCGTTTCGGCTCAGGCGTACGAGCTTTCTGGCAAACTAAACATTCAGCAATGAAGACACCAACTTCGTTCGACATGTGGGGACACCAAAATCGTTCTTGGATAGCCTGGACAGTACTGTGACGTCCCATATGACCACCGTTAACCGGAGTATCATGGTAGAGTCGAATAATGCGCTTGCGCAACGTAGCAGGTACAACAATCATCGGGTGCAAATCAGCAGAAATGCGGCAAAGAACGTCTGTAACGACTTCGCATCGTTCGTTCGCTCGGGAACGTCGCGGCGTCTGACCTTGGGCCATTCGGTAGCGAATATCCTCGCAAGTAGCATCAGGTTCTTGGTCACGTGCGATCCCAGCGAGCGTCATATTATCGGGTATCTTATCGATATAGTCTTTGTAAGCGGCTGCGTCCTTTAAGACCTGTGGCTCATCGCGCGCACGGTTCTTCCGACGTTGTCTCGTAGCGTGAGACGTAGCCAATTTTATCGGATCCTTTTCTGGGTCTTCATCTTCGTCTTCCGGCAGTTCGGTCGTAACAAACGACATTGTGAAGTGGCAGCCGGAAGCGGGAATTTCTCGGTCATCAACAGGTCGGGGAAGCTCTTGGAACACCAAATAAGCGTGGTTCAAAGGTTCTCCAAACTCGTCAGTCTCGATGACATGATCTATCGGATTGCGGGCGAGACAGTCAGGGATACTCATTCCCGGTGACTTTCCCGGCTTGTACCCAAGTTCAGGGTCAAAATTGGCGAGGCGCATCGCCCAACGAGCAAGCTGTCCAGACGAGTGCGTCGCCTTACGTAAAAACATCAAGTTTCGGTGATCGGTCTCCAAAACAGTTCGGTGCCCTTCGATGTAGGCTCGAAAGTGCTCTAGTGAAAGTATAACTGCCAGCAGCTCTAACCGACGGGGCTCATAATTGCGCATCTCCTTCGGCACAGCTCGGCTCCAGTATTCAATCACTCGTTCTTCTCGAGTCACTCTTCCGACATCGTCCTTGACTTCGACAATTTGGAAGAGATATGCTCCAAGTCCATCCTTGGAAGCATCGGATCGGATCTGAAAAGGCAGATCATAATCGGCGTGGTAGACTCCACGGGAATCAACCAAAGCTTCAATAATCGTATCCCAAGCTTTCTGACACTCGGGCGTCCACTCGAACTTTACACCTTCGAGGCATAATCGTCTCGGCGGTTCCACGATCTTCGAGTAGCCCTTCACATATCGCCGGCAGTAGTTGCTCATGCCGATGAAAGAGCGTATCTGGATCTTCGGGGAAGTATTCGGTAAAGTACCTGGAATCGGCATATTCTGCAGTGCTTCCAGCGTCTTCGGATTCGGCTTCAAACCTTCTGGGGTCGAAATGTGTCCCAGAAATTCTATATCATCCTTGAGAAGGTGGAACTTTGCGGTTCGACCGCTGTACCCTCTCTGTGCCAAATGACACATCACTTCGATCGAAACTTGTAAATGTCGATGAAGATCGTCGGATCCCATCATAATATCGTCAACAAACGCAACCAAGTCTCGATACATCCATTTCGAAACGTCGCTCGCCATTTGCTTGCAGAAAAGAGCTCCGGCCGTCTTTACACCTAGAGGTAATCGCAAGAAACTATGAGCGCCAAGTGGGCTAACCATCGTGACAGCGTCTTGCGCTGCCGGATCCAGACGAAGGTTGTGGTATCCCCATCTAATATCAATGCATGTCCGCCATCGTCGCATAGCGAGAAAAGCTAAAGCATCATCTTGTCGAATGTTCGGCCAACTGTCATTGACCAATTGATCGTTGAGCCGACGTAAGTCAACTGCAGCGCGGAACGCGTTCGACGTTCCAATCTCAGCTCCTTTCTTTGGGAGCATCAACACAGGAAAGCTCCAAGGTGAGTTGGCCGGACGAATGACTCCATCCCGGCACCACTCGCTGATCTGCTTGCGTAGACAATCGAGCTTCGCAGGCGTCAATCGGTAGGGCGTCATCTTAATCGGTCGCGGATTCGCGTCTTTGAATCGTAGAGACACAGGAGGCGAGTCCACAGGTCTCATAATCGGGTCGAAAAAGGCCCAAGAATATTGCACAGTGACGGAGCATGAGTTTCGCCTCATCATCTAAGTGAGGATTGTCAGGAATCCCCAGCTCCTGAACAACCTTGTCAACTTCTTCCTTCGTGTGAATTTGAACTTTCATTGCTTCGTTATCCTTGACATGCTCAGGAGTTTGCGGTAGCGGTGCGCCCTCAGCATCGCGCGGCGCATCTTTTCACGGCACGTCAAACTTTTTCTCATATTTTAGTCTCACTTCCGGGTGGCGTTTGTTGATCCTCTCGCCTTTGACACGAACACTCGGCTCGCTCTTAATCTTCGGTTCCCGATCTCGCTCATGATCTGGCGGAACGTCCAAATTTGGTTGTCGGGGGGGGGGGCAGCAGAAGAAGCATGAGACGTCCCCGCCTCATCTGTTGCAGGCGGAATCGACGGTACCTCGGGAGGTTTCCATTTGGTGCGATCTTGGAGATCATCAGTCGATACCCATCTTACGACACGTGTGCGCGTGTTTAACGGCGGAACTTGTACGTGACGAAGGGTGGTTGCATCAATTTGCAAATAATAATCAAACGGTCGGTCTGCAGGACTCAACGCCGACGGCAAAGCTTCGCCGCTCAAGTGAAAGTCCTTGGTCACAGAGTTGTGCAGATCGAGTACTAATAAGGTCATCGTGTCTGGTGGCACGACGGACGCCAAGTGTTTCAACTTCCATTTCTACTATAGCTCCTTCCGCGGCTCAAGATCCTGCCGCCCAACCATCGCACCCTCCTGACAGACCTTCATCACCTTTCGAAAGTCGCTGTTCCTCCGATTTGCACCTCCACCCGCGTGAATATGCATTCCACGACTACGACCATTCCTCCGTCCCCATTCAAGCAACACTCCACCTCCTTTCTCAAAATTCCAATGCACCTCCGTCTGAGCTCCAACGCGAGTTGGCCGCCACTACGGCTGCATTCCGCTCCCAAACCGCCGAATTGGCCGCAACCAAGGCCATGCTCATTCGCAAGGATGACGCTTTGTCCTCCACAGCCAACAAACTCACCACCACCGACGCCGCCCTGGCTTTCGCCACTGCCCAGCTCGCCATCCAAGCCGACGAACTGGTCTCCTCCCAAGCCGAACTCCATCTCACCCATACCCAGCTCAAGGCACTCGAAACTGCCCACGCTGACATCCGCAGCTCCCACCTTGAAACCAACGCCGTCCTCCAAACGATTCTCACCTCCTTGGACGCCACCCACCCCACCCAAGATGCTGCATCGCATCTTTTACCTCCTTTCCCCATCCATAACCAACCCTCATCCCCTTCCGAACCAACCTCCAATGTCTCTCCCCCGATTCTCCCCGAGTATCATCACCACCTCCACGGATGCCCCGGACCTGGTTCTCCAGGTTCACCACCCACTCCGTCTCTCTGTTCTCAACCCCCCGCCATCTCTGGCCCCTCCTCCTCTACCCACTCACTCTTCGCCTCTTTGGCACCCCCTGAACCCCTTTGCACCCGCTCGCCTTATCAGCAACCTGGTTCATTCCAACTCGACCACATCCCCGCGTCCGAGTTGCGGGGGCGTACACTCAACACCGGCGACCGTACCCCTACAACCAGCGACGATCTCCACGTGCAAAGTCCCACCAATAATCAAGACCATCCCACATCAAGAGTCGACAAGCTCCGAACTATCAAAAGACAGCTCTTTGCCAGATGGTCATGCTCACCATCGTGCTGCCAAGACATGCATAAGGGCTTCTTCTCTCTTCGGGCACAACGGCCCAGGAAGCAATCTTGTCGAAGAAACACCAAGCCATCTCGTTCCCACATTCGACAAGTCAAAGACCAAGACACCTCGAGATGTTCCCGAGTATTATGCCTACATCGACTATGGCAACCACACCCAAGAATCTAAAGCTCCGCCGCATTCCATGCACCGGGCACAAGAGCCGCAGGCCACTGACAACATCCCCTCTGATTCAGTCCCCTGGTATGATGCATATAGCGAAGAAACAAGACCCACTTCACTAGTCTCGAAGATGGTCTCCTCGACCATTCCAGATCAGCCGCCTGATCCAAGCACCACCAATGACCCCGCAATGCCGAATCCACAAGGACAAGACACGCTGCCAACGGTCCCACGGTCACCATACTCGCAGGCACTCGCCGCACCTGCAGGTATCAGCTCAGATTCACTAGGCACTCCCGCCTTGTTCGATATCTCTCGACCAGCAGCTCCCGATCACTTCGAAGCTGGTTCCGCCTCGCCGCATCCCCTCCTCGAAGACAGGCGCGCACTGCCGCTCACCGGCGCTTGCTGCTGCACCCACCATCCACCTTCTCGGTCGGATGCACTGGATGACACTGCTCAGCAGGTTGCATGGACCCATCTGCGACCACCATGTAACGATTTGATGGATGTCTTCGCACGAACACCAGTCGCAACACCTGATCACCCGCCCCCCAACTCTCATTCAGAGGACGCACTCCTTTTGACTGCCGATCCTTATGTCTCACCGCGACCAAGCCTCAGGAAAGATTTCCCCATGGCTGCAGTAACAGACACAGATTTCGAGAGTTCTGCACGACCCGATCAGCCGCAAACTATGCACGATTCCATTGCGACGACTTCGGTTCTGTATGTCCCCTTGCATAGCTCTCTTCTGGACGCCACACGCTTGCGCTGCCTCCGGAAAATCGACGTTGCGCTCTCAGGAAACATTCTCCGCGCACTATGCACAGATTCGCTCCAACTGAACCACTCTGTAAGCATTTTCGCATCACTGGAATGCACGACAAACGTTCCACGCCAGCTGCCGGCTCCACCACAAACATGCACCCAAGTCACGTACGTTGCCTCCCTCAAAAGCGTCTTATCGCTCAGCACGTCACTCCTCATTTGAGGACGCATGTCACATGTCCGCACCTTCGAATGCTCTACACGCCTAAGGGCAACCCTGGTCACTACGATACTCACCGCTCTGGTCCCAGCATCTCAGCTACTGAGGATGCACCCAGCAGGACTGACCCTTACATCGCCCTTGATTCTACTGCACTCACCTTCGGCGACCCCTCTTTTCGAATTCCCGCACTGGACCCCAAGCATTTCAGGCCGGATACTCTCCACCACGGGATCTCAGCTCACGTGCCCATCTGCCCTACCTTGCAGGCAGGTCAGCCGCGAGACACACTCCTTTTGGCACTGACTTCGGACCACCCGCATCACGCGCTTTCGCTCTTGGTGCGTGACACGCTCTTTGATGCTCTCCGCGTCACCGCCTCTAACACCACGACACTCGTCATTTCCACCGACACTCCGCGCTGCAACGTATCTCACGACCTTCAGCTCACCAACATAAGTCGCTCGCGCCCGCGCCACGTCGCGCACGCCTTACGAGGGCGTATTTCAATTGGTGACCTCACAGGTCTTTCGATGCGTTTTCCGACGTCCGACTTTGAACTTACGAGTTACTTTATGGCAATCCCCAATGCCAAGACGTCTGAAGCTGCGCAATCATGTCTCTGGAACTCCAAAGCAACAGAAACTGCCAGACAAGAGAGCACTCGGCTCTCAACAGCTGCTCAACAGCTACTTGAAGTCTCGCACATAGTAAACAGTACTATCTCGCAGTATTGGACGACAAGACGAAAGATAAGACCACAACGGCCAGCTACACCAGCCAGCTCATTGATGTAGCAGACGAGACAACGCAAACCAACTGCACAGCACGGTTCCAGACTATGCAGACGATGCTCAGGTCCGACGCTCACTTACTCGACCACGCAAACGTTCTGTCACCTGACCTTGCACTGCTACTGGCTCCTGTCTCATTCATATCTGATGCACCCCATCCGATGGACCAATCCTTAAGATATGTCCCGCTCGCAGAAGCACCACCACAGGACACAAAGGTACATCATGAAGACACAGGTAAGCGCACCACGATCATGCGCACAAGCTCATTGCGCCTATCCGATCACGATGACTACAGCTTTGCTTGACCCCTTCGCCTCTGGAAGACAAAGGCCGCCTCTCAGCCCCCCAGGCACCTGACCCTTCCATGTCGCTGCAATCCGTATTAGCACAGACGATCTCGCCTCCCTGCACGACTGCAGATCAGGCACAAGCCAATGTCAGCACTCTGCAGAGTTATACGCACCCGCTGGAATCTCACCAGCACGGCGACCTCAGCCAGTCAGGTCACTGCACCACCTCAGTCTCCCCTGACACCAGGTCGACGTATCGCTCATTCGCGACCACCTCAAGTCATCTAATGGACGACTATGATCTCGAGCATGAACTCATTGAAACGCTTGAGTCATACCCAATAAGGAATCCTACTTCGGAGTCACCTCAACAACTCCCACAGGAACTTTGGCTACCAGACGCCACTCATGTGCTCGTGGTTTCTCCATTGGTTTCCTCCAAAGCATTTGACTGCAGCAGAGACAAAATGCAACCTTCCCATGCGACTATAACCGCATTATCGTTTGAGACACAAGCACTTACTTCATGTCAGTTGTTTACGCCCATAGTACCGCGACACACGGCAACCAAGATAGATGTGGACTGCGTTCCACCCTCATCTCTGAGCGCCACCCCCGACATGCTGCTCCCGGCACTACTAGCCAGTCCCATCACGTCTGATTCAGCTCCCATCGCTTTGTATGACGTCATATGTCATATTCCGATTAAAGCCCAGACACCGCACAGGCTACAATGCACTGGGTGACGCTCACCGCCCTCTCGGTTTAGACTACAAACATTGCGCCATACC